>PVHY01011231.1:37338-48870 GCA_004024945.1 Uropsilus gracilis | reverse complement strand
AGGCTTGTCTAATGGCAGTGGCCCCACAACAAAGCCCCAAGGGAGGAGACCTACCATCAGCTGATGGATGTCCCTTCGAGGATCTGCTCTTCCAAAGTATAAGGCGGAGTCATGCCCCCAAAGCCAAAGACCTGAAACATGACTGAAGGAGCAACAAAACGTAGCACAAACTGCGGAGAAGAGATCCACCAAGACCAAAGGTGCTCCAAAAGCAGTACAGGAATGATAAACAGCACATTCTACCAAGTCCGGGGAAATCGCACCCTCACCAAGGACGAGGAAATGGATCAAAGAAAAAAAAAAGACTAAAGGACTAAACAAGGACAAACAGCAAAAAGAAAGGAGGCGAAGTGACCAGAGGGGATGTGGTGTGGTGGGGTATTCCCATGGGGATTAGCAGTTATACAATCATATATTGTAAAATATGCAAAAATAAAAATCTTAAAAAAAAACTCTGAAATATAGTTTTTGTATGCCTCAAAATTTGTTAACATTTGAAATTAAAATGCCCAGTATTATTTGATTTTCTATAAAGTCTCTTGTCTTTGCACTAATTTAAATCAATGAGTTCCAGTAATTAGTAAAATTATATTGAAAATAAATGCAATTTTTACTTTTATCTATGAAACTTTTCATATTCTTTTTGTTCTGAAGAAAAACTATGCAATTCTGTTAGCATTATGTACCGATAAATAATATATATATTTCATGTTTAATACATTAAATGGTAGTTTTCTCATCCCTCATTATAGGTAACTGAAAGGCTTTTCTTTACTTGTGTAATTTTTCATTAAAAAACTAATCTTAAGGACACTCACCAAAGCATATTCAAGTATTTCCTCCCATAATGAATTATTCAGAATTAATAAGTACATTTAATCCTTCGTTGGCCACTAGAGGATAGAAAGATATTTTTGGCATAAGCAGTTGTGGTGCTGAGGGAATGGCATTCTTGGTAAATACCCTAGGCTAAAACTTGCAATTATATTTATTTTTCCTGCAAGGTATTTTTTTCTTCAGAAGATTTAGTGACCTTAGCTAGTTACAGTAATTACAATTCATTTTGTTCATAAAACCAAAATCTTAAAAAATGATATTAAAAATTACAATGTGTTAGAAACAAGAGCACCCAAAAAGATTAAATTTAGTTCTATTAATTGAATTAATGAGTCACTAATTTAATTTTCAGTGGAGAATATATCTAGTTTACTACTAGCAAAGCAATAAAATACTCTCTGATCAAATGCCATTAAATGGAAAACTAATTTCACTTTGAGTGGGAAAATAGTAAATGACTTTTTTAATTTGCATATTGTCTTTGTTGTCTAGTATACAGTAATTATTATGAAAACAACCTCTTAATGCTAATTAGAATAGTAAAATAGTATGCATTCCACTACCACAAAATGTCTCATCCCTAGATCATATCACAAAAGTGAGCTTTACTAATCCTCAAAATGATAATATAGAATCTAATAGATTCTATGTAAACTATCATTTATCACAATTCAACTAATTTTAATGCATTGCACACATATAAGTTGAGGATGACATACAAAGGTATAATTTAATTCATCATTCAATACATGTATCTGTGTTCCTGAATTTTGAGAATAGATCTCTTTTACTGAATGAGAAAAATATGTGTAGATTTTTTTGTCATGAAACAACAATGAAATAAGTTTTTGAGAAAACCTGAATGATAAAATATGTAGATTTTCAAGTTGCTGAGCTCATGGAGGACACACAAATGGAAAATGTGGAAAATGATAATATGTGGAACTTTTACAATTTAAATTTAAAGTTACGTAGGGAGCTTCACATGTCTGAAGGACTGCAATGTTTTAGCAGAACTAGCAGTCTTTTCACATATTAAATGAGAGTAAAGTCATAAATAGCAAATAAACTTTGGTCAATAGGAGGAAACACTTAAAATTTTTAATTCTAGAGATGTGCTATGTTCCTGTAACTGTTTACTCCAGGGATGCATAGCAGCCTACACAGTAAGGGAAATGAAACCAGGTGCAAAGGGTACCAAAACTAAGCAGGAGAGAGAAGCTACTATTTAAACTCTGTTTTCCCATTGTTGCACACAATTGCAATCACTACTCAAGTGAACAATAATAAGATTTATTTACAAACAAGTAAAAACTGTCAAGAATCACCGAGGACACAAGTATTCAGTTATTTTACTGCAATTACTGTTGAATTTCAAAGTCCTAAAATGCTCCCAAGATGGCTTCTTTGGTCATTGCAGACCTCAACAAGCTTTCAAAAAGGCATGTGTGTCAGTAACAAAATCTAGCTACTCCAAAAATTAAATAGTTCTTACAAAGAGTTCAGTTTCCCACAAGATATCCTCTCATCAAAGGTACACAGATTCCAAGTTTTTTAATTTTATTTTCAAACACACAATTTCCAGTTTTTCCAGAGAGCTGGAACTATCCTCTCTCTTTTAGAGGTCAAATTCCAGTTCCCAAAGCAAAGGCCTATCTTGTGTTTCTCATAACTTTTCCTATCCCTGCGGTAGACAAGTTCAGGATGCTGACCTTCTGGACCATATTCAGTCCCGGGTTCAAAGCCCATGGTGGAGAAGTTCTCCAAAAAGCTATTTTGTAGCGTTTATCCTCTCCTGCCAGACTTCACCCACAATGTTTCTTTCTTTGCTTGCTCACAAGGCATGCATCATGTGGGCAATTTCTCCTTATTGGCACCCCTTCCCAGCTATGCTACACATCAACCCTTAAAATTCTCTTATAGGAAGAGAATTTTAAATTTTAGAATATTGGCTATAATGATATCTGAAAATTTTTCACCTCTAAAATTCTACGAGTTTAAAATAATATCAAAATTATAAATGTGAAAATAACAAAATTCAAGTTGCCCTGCTTTGGACACAAGAAGGACTTGATTGACCAAAAGCATACATCTGCTTTCAATTTAGAAACTGAAAGGGAGAATTAATTCTTTTGTGTGGTGTTCCTGAGTGAAACATGAAGACATCAATGGCCTTTATTTTGTTGAAGTGCATTTTCACTGCACATAATTTGTAGTTCTTATCATGAAAGGATAGATATTGAATCTTGCAAAATACTTTGACTACTGAGATGATCATGGCTTTTATACATTTTGATATCTGCTCAATCTCTTTGTTCTATTTTTATTTCTTAGATTTTCTACTTCCTGATAATGGAGTATGTGCATCTTGTATGTGTCCAGGAAAGGATCCATTTCCAAAGAGTTATTAAATTTGTTGTCATTTCAGTGTTCACAGTGGTCTCATATAACCCTTAGTATTGGTGCCATCAGTTGTAATGTCTCCTCTAATAGTTATTTTTAATCAATTATATCTTTATATTTATTCCTATACTTTATGGGGGTACATAAAGTATAGTATATTTGTCCCATCATCATCTCACTCATGAACCATTATCAAAAGCTCTTGTGCTCCTTCTCCTGACTTTCTCCTCCCTCCTGCATCCTCTCTTGCAGTGTGTTTCAGTTACGCTGTCAGTTTTTTCTTGTCCTTTTTAAATTTTTGGTCAGGAAGCTCTATTCATGGAATAGTATGGCTACAAAATAATTGAAATCCTTCCAATTGTCATAAGGTTGATAAGTCCAGGCTATTACATTCAGTTCAATGATTCGAAGGAAAACCAATATCATACGATTTGCTCATGTTAAGTTATATACAGAGAAAACAAAAGGACATGAAATAAATACAATACAAATAAACTTTCGGAGCAAATAGGGATTATCTAAAGGAAAGGGGAATGAGGAGAGGAGAACTTAGGTATGTGTCAACTGTATGGAAGACAGATTGGAACATTTGTGCTGAACTTAATATAGTATAAACACAAATTGAATTTTAATGGTACCACCAGAAATATTAATAATATTAAAATTATATTATTGTGTCCTGTAAAGAAATGGATTTGAAGATTTGTTTAATAATGATGTACAAGTTCATTACACTATATATGTATGTGTACATATATGTATATCATGGAGGAAATAATTTTTAAAGAGATTAGCAAGTACAAAAACTATTTTGGTTATGGATTCAATAATATTTTAATTTTATTATTTAAATATAAATTTAATGTAATTTCAATCAAAATTTCAATAGGTGTTTTGCAATTGGTAAATGATTCTATACTTTATAAGGATATAGAAAGTGTCAAGAGAAAGCATAGACAATCTGGGACAGACTTGAGAAGCAGAAGTTTTAATATAAGAAAGTATAATGCAACTAATTAATAAGAGAGTTGGAATGTGCATGAACCATGCATTCATTGGACAGGCTAGAAATTCTCACACCTATCACTTTACAAAACACAGGTGAAATTCATCAGGAAAAATTCTCAATGACACTGAACCAAGGGACAGTCACTTTCAACTAAGTGAATGATAACTTCTACCTGGTGATTTATGCAAAAACATTTTTTTAAAAAGGATCACTGAATACAATAAATACAGAAATGATATAATCATTACAATTTTATTCATTATTTTGTAGTTTTAATAGGAAACTCCACTTGTGAATTTGTTTTACATATACTACCCAATTTCTTCTGTAGTTCTCATATCTGAAATTTTATCTTTATTTATGTTGGAAGGAAAACTGTTTTTTCAGTTTTCAATATGCAGGACCCTGCCTTTAAAGCATGGAAAACACACCAGGTAGATGTTATAAGCCTGAGTTCCACTCTCCTTTTCTATGATTTATATTAAATTTTTCTCATGATTTTTCCCCCATGTTTCATTTTCTTATTTGGTGGAATATCATAATTTTATGTAAGAGAACCTACCTTTCAATTCAATAATACTGTCTTTCCTTGTTTCATATGCTGATTAATCATTCATTGATAATTAAGTTTTGACAACTATGCATTTTATTCATATCAATACATTTTGCCTATTTTCAAATATACATATATTCTTTTGGTAGTTTATGCTCTTTTTAATAATATTTCTACTTCTATCAGTTATTTTGACATTTAGAAATGTGTTTCTGTGGCACCTTCAAAGTCCCTATTAAACATCCTTGTAGTATGAGAGGCAATTAATCCACTTTCTCTTAAGAGACAACTAAAAAGATTTAATGAGATTTTCACAGTGACCTCTGTACATTGCTCATGGAGGACTTTCAAGCTTTAGGGTCTTACTGGAGCTCCCCATGGACAGTGAATGAGTTCTGGGAGTCAGCTGCTTGTTATCAGTACTTGGATATTATGTGATACGCTAACTCCATTGTAACAGTATAAGTGAATCACTGAATTCTGTCATCCTACAGAAATGATTGCTGACAGGATTATGTTAACTTCGGTTAAGTATGGCAATTTTTCACATTTTATGGCTTTGTGAAGTGAAATTATCTATTTGATGGAATAATTATTATAAAACAATGGTGTGAATATCCTTCATTACACAGATGGCCCATACTTATGACAATACTGCAAAGTGATAGCTTTTCCTATGCCCTTTCTTGGTTTGTTTTATTTTTGGTTGACTGCCCTGTTTGGTTAAACAAAAGGACATTACTGGTACCAAATGCCCTCATCCCACATAAGAAAATAAGTCAAGAGTTAAGATGTTCTTGGGCCTGGTATTGAGGGAAAGGTGCCCTCTTTGTACATTTGTCTCAAAAGTACTCTGTTGAAAAGCATTTCAGGGCCTGCTGCCTTTGGACAAATGAGTAATTTCAAAGAAATGTGATCCTCATATTTATGGCTGTCAAAACTCCCAGCTACCACAAAATGAAATTAAAATAGAGAAAATATTAACAACATTCCCTATTCTCTTTAAAGCATAGAAGACAACCCATAAAAATCTGAGATGGGTCCCTATTCACACCTTGAAATGTTTCTTTTGTAATTTATTTAAAATTTTCTTGAGAAGTTCAAAATTCAACAGCTTTTACAGAACTATGTGTAGGATGTCCCCAGGCTTATACCCTCAGTCTTGATTCTTTATTAAACATCTTTAATTTCAACTTTTTTCATTAAATTGAATCAACATCTTTTTTCCCAATGTAGTTTGAAATTGTCTCCCCATCAAGTTTTAAAAGATTGGCCTCAACAAAGAAGAAAATCTTGTCTCCTTTGGAAAACCTTTAGTATAGCTCTCTTCATGACTTGATTTCTCAGGCTGTAGATTATGGGGTTGAATGTTGGGGGCACAACTGTGTACATGCTAGTGAGAAGAAAGTCCAGTGCACCTGGAGAGTCAGAAGGTGGCTTGAGATACACAAAGAGAGCCGTTGAAATGGATAAGATGACTACAGCAAGGTGGGGAAGACAAGTAGAGAAGGCCTTAGCTCTGCCCTCCGCAGATGGAATTTTAAGTACAGCTGAGAATATCTGTGTATAGGACAGTCCAATAAAGATGACACAAAGACCAGCCACAATAGATGAGAAGCCAGTGACCGCAACTTCACGAATATACTCATTAGAACAAGAGAGTTTGAGGAGCTGGGGAATTTCACAGAAGAACTGGTGGATTATATGAGCACCACAGAAGTGCAAGGAGAAAGTGGCTGCTGTGTGCATGACTCCAGATATGACCCCACTGATCCAGATGCCTAGGACTCCATGGACACAGGTGCTGGCATCCATGATGATCTCATAGCGCAGGGGAAAGCAGATGGCCACGTAACGATCATAAGACATCACTGTGAGCACAAACACTTCAGCATTACCACAAAGCATGTAAACAAAACACTGCAGAATACATTCCCAGAAAGAAATGTAACCACTCTGCATGAAAGTGTTGTAAATAAATCTTGGCACCATTGTGGAAATGTAGCACAGATCCATAAAGGATAGATGCTTCAGGAAGAAATACATGGGTGAGTGGAGGCTGCTGTCAATGGAGGTTGTGGTGATAATGAGGATGTTGCCAGTTAATGCCACCATGTATAAAATCAAGAACAGGGAAGCGAGGAAGAGTTCTAGCTCAGACTGGGCAGATAATCCCATCAGGAGAAATCCACTCATGGTGAAATTAGCCATAGTCCATCTCAATTTCCCAGAGATGCTGACTGCAGAAATAGAAGAAATCATTGGCAACTTTTGTTCCTTAAACTATTAACCCAACTGGACTCAATGTAGATAGCACAATATTGCTTCAAGAAATCACCAATTCATCAAAAACACGAATGTTGTTCCCTGTACTGATATTCATGTACAGTTGTTTTTAAAGACCTTTTCTTGGCCACTGAAAATTAGGTCTGAGAGATGATTATTTGAGTATTGCTTATTTCAAGCAAAGTAATAAAAAATGTGTTTATAATAAAATTTCTAAAATATATTTCAAAATGTATAAAGTTGTTAATAACACAGGAGAGCATTGAATTTTGATTCTATAGTATTATACATTTCATACGCTCACATTTATAAACAGCATTCCACTGTCACTAAGCATTCTGCTTGTTGCCCTCTCCAACTATGTGACTATATTATTTCACTTTTATACGTTTTTTATATGAGATAATAATTTCTCAGTTTTTCAATGAATGTTTACTCTAAATAAAATTATGAAAAACCAAAATGATAGTGCCTCTGCAATAAATATGATCAATAAATAAACTTATTCATTAACATAAAATATGAAAAATGAATTGACAAAGCTAATTTCCCTAAGGAAACACTTTCCCAAGTGATTTCCTCTAAAATAATAATTCAAAAATACAAGAAAATATCATTTGTAATCATTGTAAATATATGAAAAAATGTACAAAAACCTATGAAATATAGTTTTTGTATCCTAAAGTTAACATTTAAAACTAAAGTGCTCAGTATTATTATTGCTTGATTTACCACAATGTACTTTTTCTTATTTTTGTGTTAATTTAAATCTACTATTGCCAGTAATTAGTAAAGTAATGTGATAGTGAAATTACACAATTTTTGTTTTTAAATATTAAATATGAAAACTTTACATATTTAATATGAAACTTTACATATTTTTCTGCCTCTCTCAATAAAATTATGCAATTCTTTTACCATTACATACGTAGAAATAATACATTTCATGTTTTACCAATTAAATGGCAGTTATCTCACCTGCTCAGTATAGGTCAAATGATGGACTTTCCTTTATCTGTGTGATTTCTTCATTTTTAAAAGAACTTAAGGAGACTCACTGGATCATATTCAAGGGATTATTTCCTCAACCGTATGAGAAGTTATCAGTGTGAGAGCTGACCCTCATCTCAGAGTCCTGATCCCCATAATTCACTCTAACTCAGAAAATTATGAACTGTGCAGAAGTAATAACTCCATTTAATCTTTCCTTGGTCACTGGAGATTAGGTTGAAAAATATTTCTGGTACAAATGGTTTGTAGATGCTGAGGGAATGATGTTCTTGGGACCCTGGGGCCAAAGCTTGCAATTATCTTTTATGTTCCTGCAAAGTATTTTCCTCATCAGTTGATTTAATGACCTTACCTAGTTAACTTATTTCACTTAATTTTTTTCAAACTATTAAAAAAAAACTTGTTAAAAAATAGCTTGTTGTTAAAGAATACCCAAAAAGATTAAATATAGTTGTATTAGATGAAATAATGAATCATTAAATTAATTTTAAGTGGATAATATTATGACATAAATTATCCATTATCTGAAGTGTAACTATCACTAGATTACTCCTAGTGAAGTAACAAAATTCTCCCTGAACTTACGCTACTAGATGGAAATGTAATTTCACTTTGAGTGGGGAAGTAATAAATGACATTTTTAAAAAATGTAGTGTGTGACTTTGGTTTGTCTAGTACAAAGTAATTAATTATTATAAAGCAAACTCAGGGCCCGCACAGGCAGAGTGTCGCAGAAGCTGGAGAGTGTGGCCGGCACTGGGAAGTTCATCCCAGAGGTGAGAGGCAGCCAGATTCTTCTCACTCAGGTGAGCTGCCCCACCAGCAAAGAGACTACTTCTTGTTATCACAGTAATGGGTAATGGACCTGGGAGTTAGAGAGAGATTGCAATTTGCAACTGAACAGGCCTTGGCCCTTCAGGCTCTGGGCGGAACCAGTAGCTCAGTACTGGGTAAGTCAACTTGAAAGCTTCCAATTAAGGAAACAAGGACACTCACTATCCAAGAGCTTGAAGAAACCCCAACTAAAAGAAGTGTTTGGCCAAACCTAGAAGCTTGGAGGCACCAAGAACTGTTTAAGGTTCATCAAGCTGAAAAAAAGGAGAAATGACAATAAAGAAGACAGACAATACAATAGAAACCATACCTAGTCACACATTCACTCCCTGAAAAGAAACTGGTCTCCCACAATAAGCAACAGAAACAAGCTACAACCACCACCACAGCAAAAGTACAAGAACAGAACTAACCATAAGTAGATAGCCTTCAACATGCCTAATACCAGAGCAGTAGTCACTCAATATGTAGAGCAAGTCTGAAAGGAAAATACAGGAAGGAGGAAGAATAAAAATAATCAAGTAAGCCCTAAGAAAAATGTTCATCCCCAAAGGATACACAGTCTGTAGAAACCAACATGGATGACATGGAAGAAGTGCTTCACATGTCAGACAAAGAATTCAGAATCAACGTGACAAAAGCAATCAAAGAGGCCAAAGGAGAGGGGAAAAGAAGGGAAAGCAAGAGGGTAGAAGCTCTCAATGAACTAAAAGAAGTAGTAGAAAAATATAAAAAAGAATGTAGCAAAATGAACAATATCATTGAAATACAGAAAAATTAAATTGAAACCCTAAATAAGAAGCTGCAGGAGATGCAATGCATAAAAAGAGAAATAGAAGAACTCAAGAATGGAGGGAAGAGCCAGGAAAGCAGATTAGAAGAAAGAGAAGAAAGAATCAGCACACTAGAGGATACAGAAGTAGAACGAAGAAAGAGAAAGAGAGAGAAAAGCAGAGTAAGAAAACAGAAGAAAAAATCAGAGATCTGTCAGATACTCTAAAGAAAACAAATATAAGAGTAATAGGAATCCCAGAAGGAGAAGAGAAAGACATAAGATCTGACAGGCTCTTCAATGAAATAATAGAGGAAAATTTCTCAAACTTGAAGAAAGAAATGAAAATAGACATCTAGGAAGCAAAAAGAACACCAAACTACTTTAATGAAAGAAGAAACACAACAAGACACATCATAGTAAAACTTTCAAGACCCAAAGATAAAGAAAAATTATGAGAATAACAAGAGAGAGGAAACAGATAACCTACAAAGGAAAACCAATCAGACTGACTTCAGACTTTTCAGAAGAGACACTCAAAGCAAGAAGAGAATGGGGCCACATCATCAAAACACTCCAAGACAAAAAGTGCCAACCAAAAATACTCTACCCAGCAAAGTTGTCCTTCCTTTATGAAGGAAAAATTAGAACCTTCTCAGACAAAGCCTCCAGAAATTTGCTACCACCAAACCCCCTCTCCAAGAACTCCTCCAAGAAGCCCTAAGATCGAAACCTGCAGAAGAATAAAAAGAATGAATAGAAAAGAAAGAACAAACTAAAACAGAACTGCCAATGACCACCATTGTTAGAGCCTCAAATATCAATAATTACCCTAAATGTCAATGGGCTAAACTCAGCAATTAAAAGACACAGAGTGGCAGGCTGGATTAAAAGACAGAACCCAACATTTTGTTGCCTCCAAGAAACACATTTGATCACAAAAGACAAGCATAGATTGAAGGTGAAAGGATAGAAAATGATCCTACAAGCAAATGGCCCCCCAAAAAGGCAGAAGTAGCCATTCTGATAGCAGATAAAGCAGATTTCAAATTTAAAAAAGAAACAAAGGATAAAGAGGGTCACAATCTAATGGTTCAAGGGTCAATCAACCAAAAAGACATAACAATTATCAGCATATACTCACCAAATGAGGGTGCACCAAGGTTCATAAGACAGCTACTAACAGAACTGAAAACAAATATAGATGAAAACACATATGTAGTAGGAGACTTTAACACCTCACTCTCAACAAAGGACAGATAAAAAAAACAAAAGCTACACAAGGACACAAAAGCCTTAGAAGAAGACCTAGACAAAATGGACCTAATAGACATCTACAGGATGCTACACCCACAAGGAAAAGAATATACCTTCTTCTCAAATTCACATGGATCATTTTCTAAAATTGACCACATACTAGGCCACAAGACAAACATGAATAAATATACAAAGATTAAAATAATACCAACTTTTTTTTTTCAGACCATAAGGGTATCAAACTAGAAATCAATAATGAAAAGAAAGAAAAACATCCAACACATGGAGACTGAACAACATACTAATAAAAGAAGAATGGATAATTGAAGAAATTAAAGATGAAATAAAAACTTACTTTGAAAAAAATGACAAAGAAGACACAGCATTCCAAAAAGTTTGGGATGCAGCAAAAGCATATCTAAGAGGAAGACTCATAGCAATACAGGCCTATATCAAAAATCAAGAAAATAACAAAAAAAAAAAACCTAATCCACCAACTCGAAAAACTAGAAAAAGAGCAACAAAAAAATCCAAAACCCAGCAGAAGACAAGAAATAACAAAAATAAAAG
>PVHY01011231.1:0-37238 GCA_004024945.1 Uropsilus gracilis | reverse complement strand
AAGACTATCCAGAAGATCAACAAAACCAAAAGCTGGTTCTTTGAAAAAATAAATAAAATTGACAAGCCCCTTGCAAAACTCACAAAGGAACGAAGAGAATTCAAATAAACAGAATCACAAATGAAAGAGGAGAAATTACACAAATGACACAAAAGAAATCCAAAGGATAATAAGAGATTATTATGAACAACTATATGGAAACAAATACAACAACCTGGATGAGATGGATAGATTCTTAGAAAGATACATGTCTCCAAAATTAAACAAGGAGGATATAGAGAATTTAAATAAACCAATCACAAGCAGTGAAATTGAAGCAGTCATCAAAACTCTACCTAAAAACAAGAGCCCAGGACCAGATGACTTTACAAACGAATTCTACCAGACATTCAAAGATGATATAATGCCTATGCTACTAAAACTCTTCCAAAAAATAGAGAAAGAAGGAAAACTGCCAAACACATTCTTTGAAGCAAACATCACACTCATACCAAAACCAAATAAGGACAGTTCCAAGAAAGAAAACTATAGGTCAATTTCTTTATGGAACACAGATGCAAAAATTTTAAACAAAATCCTGACAAACCGAATCCAATGATGCATAAAAAGCATTATTCACCATGACCAAGTGGGATTTATCCCAGGGCCACAAGGATGGTTCAACACCCAGAAATCAATTAACATAATATACCACATCAACAAAGAGAAAAGCAAAAGCCACATGATAATATCAATAGATGCAGAGAAAGCATTCGACAAAGTCCAGCATCCATTTATGATAAAAGTCCTTGAAAAATTAGGGATTAAAAGAACATACCTCAACATAATAAAAGCCATCTATGACAAACCTACAGCAAACATTATCCGAAATAGGGAAAAACTAAAAGCATTCCAGTTAAGATCCAGAACCAAGCAAGGATGCCCACTCTCCCCATTACTCTTTAACATTGTAATGGAAGTTCTCACTAGGGCAGTAAGGCAAGAGAAAGGCATAAAAGGGATACAAATAGATAAACAGGAACTGAAGCTATCATTATATGCAGATGACATGATTCTCTACGTAGATGACCCCCAAAAATCCACAGAAAGATTGCTTGAAATAATAAACCAGTTCAGTAAGGTAGCTGGATACAAAATCAACACACAGAAGTCAGTAGCTTTCCTATATACAAAAAGTCAAATAGAAGAAGAAGAAATTCGAAAAACCATCCCATTTACCATTACACACACACAAAAAAAATATCTGGGAATAAACCTAACCAAAAAACGTGAAAGAGCTCTGCAAAGAAAACTTTAGAACACTACTAAAAGAGAAGAAGACATAAGGAAATGGAAAGACATTCCCTGCTCATGGATTGGAAGAATAAATATCATCAAAATGGTCATCTTACCAAAGGCAATCTACAGATTCAATGCAATCCCAATAAAAATCCCAATGACATTTTTTAAAGAGATAGAGCAAAAATTAATGAAATTCATATGGAATAATAAAAGACCCCAAATTTCAAAAAACCTCCTGACCAGAAAAAAAGAGAATGGAGGTATTACAATTCCAAACTTCAAACTACTACAAAGCCACAATAATTAAAACAGCTTGGTACGGGTACAAAAACTGACAATCAAACCAATGGTACAGAATTGAGTGCCCTGAAATAAATCCACACATACATAGTCAACTAATATTTGACAAAGGAGTGAAAAACTTACGTTGGAATAAAGATAGCCTATTCAATAAATAGTGCTGAGAAAATTGAACTAAAACATGCAAAAAAAAAAAATGGACCAAGAAAGCTCCCTCACACCATGTACAAAAATCAACTCAAAATGGATAAAAGACTTAGAGGTCATACCTGAAACCATAATATACACAGTGGTAAACTTGGGTAAAACCCTTCAGGAATTACAATTCAGAAATCCCTTTCTGGAAGCATCTACAGACTGCAAAAAAATGAAAGAAAACATAAACAGGTGGACTACATCAAACTGAAAAGCTTATGTACAGCAAAGAAACAATAGAAAAAACTAAAAGAAGCCCAACTGAATGGGAAAAAAATTTTGTCCTCCACAATAGTGATAAGGGTTTAATAACAAAGATCCACAAAGAACACACACAACTAAACAAAAGCAAAATAAAAAGCCCAATCAAAAAATGGGGAGAAAAACTAAAAAAGAAACTTCTCCAAAGAGGAAATACAAATGGCCAACAGACACATGAAAAATTGTTCAGTATCACTAGCAATCAGGGAAATGCAAATCAAAACCACAATGAGATACCACCTTACACCAGTAAGAATGGCCCACATCCAAAGAACAGGCAACAACAAGTGCTGGCGAGGATGTGGAGAAAAAGGAACACTCTTACACTGCTGGTGGGAGTGTAAACTGGTCCAGCCTCTATGGAAAGCTGTGTGGAGGGCCCTAAAATTAATGAAAATGGATCTACCATATGATCCAGCAATTGCTCTCTTGGGAAAGTGACCCAAAAGAGACCTCAATGTGGGTACAAAGGGACACCTGTGCTCGGATGTTTACTGCAGCACTATTTATAATTGCAAGGACATGGAAGCAACCCAAGTGCCCCAAAACAGATAACTGGTTGAAAAAAATGTGGTATTTATACATGATGGAATACTACTCATCAATTAAGAATGACAAATTCGACAACTTTTTGACAACATGGATGTACTTAGAAGGAATCATACTAGCAGAAGCAAGTCAAAAAGAGAAAGACAGAAGTCAAATGGTTTCACTAATATATGGGACATAATGAAAAAAAAGTAAATAAAAGCCATGAGGAAAAGACAAAACAGGCTGAGCACCAAACTGAAGCACACAACTATGGGCAGAAGGGAAAGGGGGGGATGGGATAGGATGGTAGGGGGGGTGTAAATCCCTGGGATTGCAATGATGTGAAATTTATAGATAAATAAATTTTAATAAATAAATAAATAAAATTCAAAATTGAAAAAAAAGAGGATAGATACCTGGAAAACTTGGAGTTTGCGTATACTAAAAATCTAGGTATCTATGTACTTCGCAGAGAGGATAGCTTGCAGGAAAACTGGATTTCGTGGGAAATAAATGTCTCAGCTGTGGAGCAGGCAGAAGATGCCATCTGAGACACGTAGTTCTCTGTAAGGCTTGTTCAGGTCTGAAGTGGTGAGAGGACACTATTTGGGGCATGTTTTAGGACTTTGAAACTCAACAGTGACTGCATAAGATAACAGCCCACTGGTGGCCTAAGTGATATTTGATAGTCTTTCCTTATTAGTAAATAAAAATTGTGATGATTGAGTGGTTTGCAACTGTGTATGTAGGTGGAAGAACCAAGAGAGGACTGGTTATTATAGCAGCTCTTCTCTTCTGCTTAGTTTAGGTACCCTTTGTACCTTGTTTCATTTCCACTACTGTGTAGGCTGCTGTACATACCTGGAGTATCACAGGAAATCAGTAGAATTCCATATTTACTACTTAAAATTAACAATCTTTTAAAAATGCTTTCTCCTATAGAGTCAAAGCTTATTTGCTATTTATGACTTTGCTATTTCATTTACTATGTGAAAAGACTGCTAGTTCTCATAATTCATAACAATCCTTGAGACATGTGCGGCACCTATGTGATTTTCTAGAGAAAGCTGTAAATATTCCAAGTTGTAAATATTCCTCCTTTTCCATCTGCATGTCCTTCATGAGCTCCACAACTTGCAAGTCTACTTATCTTATAATCAGATTTTTTCAAAAACTTATTTCTTTGTTGTTCCATAATGACAGAAGTTTAGGCATATATTTCTCATTCAGTAAAAAAGAGGATTTTTTTCTTAAAATTCAGGAACAGATATATGTATTGAATGGTAAATTAAATTATGCCTTTATATCTCATTTGCAGCCTATCTGTACTCAACTAAGATTAAAATTAGTTGAATTATTGTTCTAAATGGTAGTTTACATAGAATCCATTGAATTATCTTTTGTGGTATTTATTGATTTAGCAAAGCTCACTTTTGAATGATCTAAAAATGAAAGATTTTATTATAATGGAGTGCAAACTAGTTAACTTTTCAAATTAGTATTGAAAGTGAGGTTTTTTTTTTAATTTATTTATATATAAATTTCACATCATTGCAATCCCAGGGATTTACCCCCCCACCCTCCCATCTCATCCCATCCCCCCTTTCCCTCCTGTCCATTGTTGTGTGCTTCAGTTTGGTGCTCAGCCTGTTTTGTCTTTTCCTCATGGCTTTTATTTACTTTTTTTTCATTATGTCCCATATATTAGTGAAACCATTTGACTTCTGTCTTTCTCTTTTTGACTTGCTTCTGCTAGTATGATTCCTTCTAAGTACATCCATGTTGTCATAACGTCGTCGAATTTGTCATTCTTAATTGATGAGTAATATTCCATCGTGTATATATACCACATTTTTTTCATCCAGTCATCTGTTTTGGGGCACTTAGGCTGCTTCCATGTTCTTGCAATTATAAATAGTGCTGCGGTAAACATCCCTTTTTCAGAAATTGAAATTGTAGTTTCCAAACCACAGACTCTTATTTGCATCTATCTTAAACTATTTCTTTTCCCCAGGGTGGTCAAGTTCAGGGGCACTAATTTTGGGGCCAACACTTGTCCTGGGGCCAGAGCCCATGATGGAAAGCCTCTCCACAAAATTTTTGGTCATTTTTTACCCTCTTGTCTAATACTTCACCTACAGCGATTCTCTTCTTGCTGCCTGCAAACTGTGCATCATCTGGGCAATATCTCCTTCTTGGCACCCTTCCCAGCTGCGCCACACATCAACCCAGCTACCAAAAAAGATTTTTTTATCTTGGTAGGACGTGGTTATAGTGCTAATTTTTTCATCTCCAAAATTCTATTAGTTTGAAGCAATATCATAAATACAAGTGTCAAAGTAACAAAATTCAAGTTACCTTGATTTGGACACAGAAAGACTTGATCAACCAAAATCACACATCTGATTTCAATTTAAAAATTGAGTGAATTAAACCTTTTGTGTAGTGTCCCTGAATGAAACATGAAGACATCAATGGCCTTTATTTTGTTGAAGTGCATTTTCATTACACAGAATTTGTTGTTGTTTATTGAGACTAGGTCTGCTGTTTTTGCCCACGGAAGCGCAGGCTCACTTTGCCCGGGGTACCATGGGCTCAAGCAATCCCCAGCCTCAGCTTCCCAGGTAGCTGGGATTACAGGCACATGCCACCACGCCCAGCTATTTTTTTATAACTAGGTCTCTCTACGTGCCCCCGGCAGGTCTTGAACCATGATCCCTGGCCCCGGCCGTGGCTTCCCAGGCTGCCGCTTACAGGCAGGCACCACCTTGACCGGCTGAATTTGTAGTTTTTATCATGAAAGAATAGATATTGAATTATGCCAAATATTTTGACTACTGAGATGATCATGGCTTTTATATATTTTGATATTTACTCAACCAATATTGATCTCTTAGATTTTCTATTTCCTGATAGTTTAGTTTTTGTAGCTTGTATGCATGCAGGAAAGTGTACATTCCCAAAGAGTATTTCATTTGTTATCAACTAAGTGTTCATAGTAGTCTCATATGATCTTTTGTTTTGGCCATATCAGTTGTTATGTCTTCTATACTCTTTCTTTTCTAATCAATTACATATATATTTCTTCTTACATTGTTGTGTCCCCAAAATTCTGCTACTACTATGACACACATGAACCATTATCATTACCTATTGTCTCATATCACCCCTGATTTCTCCCTCCCTCCTTCATACTTCTATGCTGTGCGCTTCAATTCTGTTGTTAGTTTAATTTTTTCTTAAGCTTTTATGTTGTGTCAGTAAGCACTCTCCATGTTATACTGCAGCTACCAAAGAGTTGAAATCTTGACATTTGTCTCAAAGTTGATACATCTCAGGTTATGATATTTAGTGAAATGAGTTAAAGAAAGACCAACATCATTATGACTTTGCTCATGTGATATGTGTAGATAAAAAAGACATGAAATAAATAAGACAAAAATAATTTTTTGTAGCAAATAGTGGTTACCTGAAGGGAAGGAGAACGAGGAATGGGGACACAGGTTAAATATGTTCACTGTATGTAGGAGAGATTAGAGTTTCAGTGCTGAATTCAATATAGTATGTACTCAATTTGAATTTTATTTTTTTTAAATTTATTTATCTATATTTCACATCATTTCAATCCCTGGGGGTCACCCACTACCTCCCCCTCCCACCCGCTCCAGCTGGTCCCCATTCTCCTCTTGTGCAGTTTCATTTGGTTGACCATACATTATCAATTTGAATTTTAATGGTACACACCAGAACTATTCATATTATCAAAGTTACAATTCTGTGTCTTATAAAGAAATGGATTTGAACACTTGTTTTTTTTTTAATTGATACACAAGTTCATTATGTCACATATATACATATTTATAGGTGGGCAAACAGATAGATAGATAGATAGATAGATAGATAGATAGATAGATAGATAGATAGATAGATAGATAGATAGATAGATAGATAGATAGATAGATAGATAGATAGATACATACATAGATACATAGATAGATACATAGATAGATACATAGATAGATACATAGATAGATACATAGATAGATACATGGATAGATACATGGATAGATACATAGATATTCTCATGGAGAAAATACCTTTTAAAGATATCAGCAAATTCAAAAATATTCTGGTCATGGATTAGAGAATTGATGTTTTCATTTTCTTGCTTAATCTATAAATCTCATGTAACCCAACCCAAATGTCAGCTACAGTGGGTAGCTGATTCTGAAGTTTTTAAGGATATAGAAAGAGTCAAGAGAAGCACAGACAATCTGGAAGAACAGACTTGGAAAACAGAGTTTTTAATATCAGAGGTACCGTGAAACTAGTTGATAAAAGAATTGAATATTATGAGCATGAATTATGCATCAATTTTGGACAGTTTAGAAACTCTCACATCTATAGCATCAGTTTACAAAGCACAGTTGAATTTCATCTGGATACAATGTTCTCAATGACAATGAATTAAGGGAATATCCCTTTCACTAAATGAATAACAGCTTCTATCTGGTGCATTAGGTGAAAATAATTTAGGAGAATCACTGAGTGCTAAGAATAAAATGTAAATAATGGAAATATTAAATGTTTATTCATTACTGTATAAATTTAATAGAAAATTCCACTTTAATTTGTTTTACATATATTGCCCAGTTCCCTATGTCATTCTCATAAAGACATTGAATCAAGGAAATATAAATTTCAACTAAACAAATGACAGCTTTTTTCTTATATGTTTTGCAATAATGATATTTCAAAGGAATACTGTGCAAAGAATAAAGATAAGTTATGTAATTATTGACATTTTTACTTTTTATTTTATCTTTTCTTTAATTTCACACAAGTGGAAATTTTGTCAATTTGTGTTATATATATATTGTTCAATTTCTTATGTGTTTCTCATATCTGAGATTTTCACACTAATTTGGGAAGGAAAACCTTTTTTTTTTTTTAATTTGAATATTGCTAATTGCCCCTGCCTTTAAAGTTTGAAAAACACACCAGGTAAATATTGTGGCAGTTTTGATTATCACTTATTCAACACTTATTTTCGTGATTTATAGCAAATCTTTTTATCATGATGTTTTATTACTGTTTCATTTTCTTATCTGGTAGAACATTATAATTTTATGTTAGACTCTACATTTCAGTTCACCAGTTCTGTCTTTGTTTAATATGCTGATTACTCCTTCATGAATATTTAAGTTTGACCACTATGCATTATAATCATGCCATATATACATATATAGATACATTTTTTGAGTAACATTGCTTCTTTTAATAGTATTTACTTCTTTCATTTATTTTAACATTTAGAAATATGTGTTTCAGAGGCACCTAAGTATTTTGTGTCCCCATCTGGTGAGAGGCAATTCATTCATCATCTTTTAAGAGAAAAGGAAAAATAATTAGTGATATTTGCACAGTGACCTCAGGATGCTGCTCATGGAAGACTTCGAAGCAATCAGAAGTTATCAGAGTCTTATTAGAGCTCCCCATGACGAGTGAGGCAGTGCTGGGAGTTAACCATTTATCGTATCATCAATATATAGATACTATGTGATATGTCAACTCAATTGTAATTCAGGAAAAAGTGACTTACCTGTTTTCTATCTTCATACATAAATGACTGCTGATGGAACTACATTAACGTCTTTAAAATATGGTGATTTTCCACATCTGATTTTATGGATTGAGATTTAATCTATTATATTTGAAGGACTTATGATTATATAACAATGGTATGAATTTCCTTTATTACAAATATAGCCTATATTTATGACAACATGGAAAAACTGATAGTTTTTTCTATGCTCATTTCTTGGTTAGCTTTATTTTCGCTCTTTATTCGTCCTCTGTTTGGTTAAACAAACTGACATTACTGGGTACTATGCCCCCTTGCCTCAAAAAAGTGCACACGTCAAGAGTTAAGATGCTCTTGTTCCTGGTAGTGAGACAAAAGTGCCCAGGAAGTGAGCTCTTTGTGAAAAAGCATTTCAGCCTCTGTTGCTTCCGCACATATTTTCAAAGAAATACAGGCCTCATGTTTATGGCTGGACAAAACTCACAGACCCAAATGTGATGCTTAAAATACAGAAAAAAACAACTTTCCTTATTTTCCTCAAAGCATTGAAGACATCCAGTAAACACCTGAAATGGGCCCCTATTCAAATCTTGAAATGTTTTCTTGTAATTTATATAAATCTTCTTGAGAAGTTCAAAATTCAACAACTTTTCCAGAATCATGTGGACATTTTTCCCAGGTCTGAATCCTCAGCCCCCATTCCTAATTGACCTTCTTTATTTTCACTTTTCTTGATCAAATTAAGCCAAATTATTCTCAGTGTCTTTTGAACTTGTCTGTCAACCAAGTTTTAACAGATAGGCCTCAACAAAGAAGGAGGGCTGGTTTTCTTTGAAAAACCTTCCTTAGAGCGGCCTTCATGGCTTGATTTCTCAGACTGTAGATCATGGGATTGAGTGTTGGGGGCACAACCGTGTACATAATAGTGAGAAAAATGTCCAGAGCACCTGGAGAATCGGAAGGTGGCTTGAGAAACTCAAAGGCGCCTGTTGAAATGAATAAAATGATGACAGCGAGGTGAGGAAGGCAAGTGGAGAAGGCCTTAGCTCTGCCCTCAGCAGATGGAATCCTCAGCACAGTAGAGAATATCTTTGTGTAAGACAGTCCAATGAAGGAAACACAAAGAAATGCCATAACAGACAAGAAGCCGGTGACCGCAGCTTCACGAATATATTCATTAGAACAGGAGCGTCCAAGGAGCTCAGGGATATTACAGAAAAACTGGTGAATGATACGGGCACCACAGAAGTGCATGGAGAAAGTGGCTGCTGTGTGCATGGCTCCAGAAATAACCCCACTGATCCAAACTCCTAAGACACCGTGAACACATGTGGTAGCATCCATGATAACTTCATAGCGGAGGGGAAAGCAGATGGACATATAGCGATCATAGGACATCACCGTGAGTATGGAAATCTCAGCATTACCACAAAGAGTGAAAGCAAAACACTGCACTATGCATTCCCCGAGGGAAATGTAGCCTCTCTCCGTGAAAGAGTTGTAAACAGACCTGGGCACAGTCACAGAGATGTAGCATAGATCCATGAAGGAGAGGTGCTTCAGGAAGAAATACATGGGTGATTGGAGACTACTGTCTGTGGAGGTTGTGATAATAATGAGGATATTGCCCGTTAATGCCAAAATGTATAAGAATAAGAGGAGAGAGGCAAGTAAGAGATCTATCTCAGGCTTGGCAGAAAAGCCCATCAGCAGAAACCCACTCAGAGTGAAATTAGCCATAGTCCTTCTTATTTTTCCAGCGATGTTGACTGCAAGACAGTATAAAGTCAGCTACTGGCAATTGGTTATTTAATCTCCAAAACCACCTCTAACTCAATGAAGGTAGGCATTATGTTACTTGAAGAAATCTTCTATTCATGACAAAAATGAAAATAGTTCCCTATACTAATAGTCATGTGCAGGAATTTTAAATAACTGTTACTCAACCACAGAAACATAAGTCAGGAAGATGATTATTTGATTATTGGCTGTCAAGCAAAGTAATAAAAATGTACGTTTAGAATAAAATTTATAAAGTATATTTGTAAATGCACTAACTCATTAATAAGTTATGGAACAATGAACCTTTACATATATAATAGTTTTTGCAGTTCATAATCTCACATTTATGAATGTCCTGGGTATATATTCTTTTTCATTAAGTATTCCATTTGCTCATCACACCAAATGCAATGCATATATTATTGAACTTTTATAATTTTGTTTTCATATGAGAGGAAAATCTCATGAGTTTTCTTCTAAACCAAAATTTTCACTCAATAAATCAAATTATTAAAATTCAAATTGATTTTGCCAGTGCAATAAACATGAGTATAAATAGCCATGGTTTTAAAATAATACATCATGAAAAATGAACTGACAATGCTACTTTCCCTAAGGAAATACATTTTCCCAAGTGTTTTGGTCAAAAAATCAAAACTATTATACACAAGAAAATATCTGCAATGTACAATATACATAAAACATAATTTTTGTCCCAAATATTAGCTAATAGTTAAAAGCTAAAATGTATAGTACTATCATTGCTTGATTTACTACAAAGTATTTTGTCTTTGCTTTAATTTAATTCTATTACTGCCAATACTTAGTACTATAACAATATAGTGAAATTAGGTGCAGTTTTTCTCTTTATCTATGAAATTTACAATTTTTTTCTATCTCTTGAAAAAAGACTAGTTCTTTTAACATTACATACATGTGAAAAATACCTATCATTTCATGTTCTACAGATTAAATGTTAGTTGTCTTACCCACTCAATATAGATAACTGATGGGCTTCCTTTATCTGTGTAGTTTATCATTTAAAAAAAACAAAAACTAAGGACATGCACTAGAGCATATTCAAGCACTTCTTCCCTGAACAAAAAGAGTTTTCAGTGATAGTAGCTGACTCTCAGATCAGAATCCTAATCTCCTCAATTTACTCATACTCAGAAATTGTGAACTATGCAAAATTAATAAGTCCATTTAAATCCTTCTTTGACCACTCGAGGTTAGGTTGAAAAATATTTCTGGCATAAATAGTTTGTGTGTGCTGAGGGAATGGTTTTCATGGTAAATACCCTGGGACTAAACTTGCAATTATGTGTATTATTTATGAAAAGTATTTTCCTCCTGAGTAGATTTATTGACCTTGCCTAGATACCCGTAATTTCAACTCATTTGTTTTATGGAACCAAAATATTTAAAAAAAAATCTATTAT
Source organism: Uropsilus gracilis (assembly GCA_004024945.1). NCBI lineage: Eukaryota > Metazoa > Chordata > Mammalia > Eulipotyphla > Talpidae > Uropsilus > Uropsilus gracilis. Next base: position 25,862 of record PVHY01011231.1, on the reverse strand, counting down.
TAAAAATTATGTGTTCGATTCAAGAGTATTCAATAAGACTAACTTTAGTTCTATTAAATTAGTCAGTAATTATTTCAATATTCAGTAGATAATAGTAGGTAATAACACTAGTCTACTACAAATAAAGCAATAAAACACTCTGATCTTATGTTGCTAAATGGAAATGTAATTTCTCTTAGAATGAGGAAGTAATAAATGACCATTTCTTTTTGCAAGCAGGTATATGTTCTTTTGTTTGTCTAGTATATATAAAATAAGTTTTATGAAACAAACTCATCTTTAACACTATTCTGAAAAATTAACTAATGTGCACCAATATCACAAAATATATCATTTCTAGATCCTTTTAGCAGTGAGCTTTGCTAAACGTTTAAATACCACAAAAGAGAATTCCATGGATCCTATATTAATGATCATTTAGAACATAGTTGAACCGATTTTAACTATAATTCAACACATACCAGCTGAGAATGACAGAAAAATGTAAATTTTAATTCATAATTCAATGCATATATCTCTGTTCCTGAATGTCAAGAATAATTTTTTTTTTTTACTGAATGAGAAAAATATGCCTAGATTTCTGTCAATAGAGAAAACAAAGAATTAATTCTTTGAAAATATCTGAATAGAAAAATGTGTCAACTTGCAAGTTGTGGAGCTCATGAAGAACATGCAGATGGAATAGGAAGATAAATGAAAAAAGAAGTGGAATATTTACAACTTGTTCTAGAAAATCACATAGGGAGTGTCACATGTCTCAAGGATTGTTATAAATTATGAGAACTAACAGTCTTTTCACATATCAAATGAAATAGCAAAGTCATAAATAGCAAATAAGCTTTGCCACTATCAAAAGAATTGCTCTTGGGTCCTTTTACAGGCTAGATGCCAGGTCAACAGCTTGGAGTCCCATGCAGACACTGAAGTGTCTGACTCCCACACTCCTCAACCCCACTCATACCCCATCTAAGACTCCAAACTAACTCCCTCCCTGGGGGAGAGGCTGGAATAAGTGTTTTTGCCAGATGCTCATGGCCTCCTGCTGGTCCTTTTACAGATGAGATGCCAGGCCAGCAACTCTGAGTCCCTTGCAGATGCCAGTGATGCCAGTGCCTAGCAACACCAGTACACAAAGGAACCCAATAAAAATGACAACATTGATTTGAGATCACAAACTTGCAGAACAAGGACAGATAATAAGTATAAATAAAATAAAAACTTGAGCTTACCACCAACCAAAATGATATACTTGAGTAACACTCAAGGAAGCATATAGAATCTGGATCAGAAAACAAGGCAACTAACTACTTTTCCAGCTTCAGCAAAAGACAGAGGTAACCACAACCTTTTACAAGACTTTAAAGACCATGTCAACCAATACAAACACCAATGTAGCCCAACACATCGAGCATATCCAAAAACAATCAGGAAAAAGAAAAACTGCAAATGTTCAAGCTAGCCCTTCAGGATCCGATTCACCTCTGAAGAAGCAGCAACCTCCAGAACCCAATGATGATTTAGAACAATAGCCATACTTGTCAGAGAAGGGAATTCAAAGTCAGTATGACAAAGGTACTCAAAAAGTTAAGAGAAGACTTCGATCTCAAATTTGCAAAAGTGCACAAAGAGAGTTATATACAGAGGAATGCATTAAGAGTGATAACAGAATTAAAGAACTGAAGAAAGAAAATGAATCCCTAAGAAAGAGGCAAATAGAAACTCTGGAGTTAAAACAAACAAACAAACAAACAAAAAAAAAAACACTAGAGGAGGTTAAAAATGCAGGAAAAAATCCATGAAAATAGATTAATAGAAATAGAAGAAGGGGTCAGTAATCTTGAAGACACTGCAATCAAAAGAACCAATGAAGAAAAAGAAATGCAAATAAAGAAGAGTGAAGGGAAACTTAGAGCTCTTTCAAACTCTTAAAGGAAACATAAGAGTAATCAGAATCCCAGAAGGAGAAGAGACAGTCAAGGGGCCTGAAAACCTATTTAAAGAAATAATGGAGGAGAATTTCTCTAACCTGAAGAAAGAAATGAAAATACATATACTGGAAGCCAAAAGAACCCCAAACCACTTTAATGAAAAGAAAAACACAGCAAGACACATAATCATAAAATATCCCAGAGTCCAAGAATAAGGAAAAAATAATGGAACTGATCAGAGAAAGGAAACAGATAACATACAAAGGAAAACCTATCAGACTAACCTCAGACTTCTCAGAAGAAACACTTCAGTCAAGAAGAGACTAGAGCTACATATTCAAAAAACTCCAAGAAATCAAATGCCAACCAAGAATACTCTACCCTGCAAAGATCTCCTTCCTCTATGATGGAAAAATAAGAACCTTTATAGACAAACAAAGTCACCAGAAATCCGTCACTACCAAATCTCCACTATAAGAAACTCTACAAGAAACCCTAAGACCTAAACAAAAAGAAAACTGATCAGGAACAACAGAACTAATTAGTTAGAAGTACCTTGAAATGACTACTGAAATGATAGCCTCAGACACTCAAAATATCAATAATCACCCTTAATGTTAGTGGTTTAAATACACTGATCAAAAGAAACAGAGTAGCTCACTGAATCAAAATCCAGAACCCAACATTCTACTGTCTGCAAGAAACTCATCTGAACTCTAATGATAGACATAGTATAAAAGTAAAAGGCTGGGAAACATTCTGCAAGCAAATGGACCCCAGAAGAAGGCAGGAGTAGCCATATTAGCTGGAGATAAAGCAGACTTTAAGATAAAAAAGATGACAAGTGATAAAGAAAGATACTATATAATGGTAAAATGGTCAATACATCACAAAGCCATAGCAATTATTAACATATATTCACCAAATGAAGAAGCACCATAATTTATCACACAACTGTTAACAGCACTGAATGCAGACAAAATGCATATGTGGTAGGTAATTTCAACACCCACTGTCATCAAAGGACAGATCAACAAGACAAAAGTTAAGCAAAAACACAAAAGCTCTAATCAAATGCCTTGACCAAATGGACCTAATAGATATCTACAGGATGCTGTAGCCTCAAAGAAAGGAATACACTTTCTTCTCAAATGTACATAGATCATTCTCAAAAATTGATCACATATTAGGACATAAGACAAATATTAATAAATATACAAAGATGAATATACTACCGACTTTTTTCTCTGATCATGAAGGCATCAAACTAGAAATCAACAAAGAAAAGAAATCAAGAAGAGTGCTCAATGCATGAAGACTGAACAACATGCTACTAAATGAAGAATGGGTAATTGAGGAAATTTAAGAAGAAATTAAAACCGACTTTGAAACAAGTGACAAAGAAGAAACAGCATTCCAAAATGTCTGAGACTCAGCAAAAGCAGTTTTAAGAGAAAGATTCATAGGAATACAGGCTCATATCTATTGCATATCTTACCTAGAAGTGATGGATAGGTTCTTAGAAAGATACAGCTCCCCAAAACTGAACAAAGAACAAATAGAGAACTTAACCAAACAAATCACAAGCAGCAAAATTGAAGCAGTCATCCAAACTCTCCATAAAAACAAGACCCCAGACTGGATGGCTCCACAAATGAATTATACCAGACACTCAAACATGAAATAAGGCTTGTATTGTTAAAACTTTTCAAAAAAATTGAGAAAGAAGGAAAACTGCCAAATACATTCTATGAAGCAAACATCACACTCATACCTGAACCAAATAAAGACAGTACCAAGAAAGAAAACTATAGACCAATCCCTATTGAACACAGACACAAAAAATTTAAACAAAATCTTGGGGCACAGGGATGGTTTAACATCCAGAAATCAATCAACATAATCCACCACATCAACCAGGAGAAAACCAAAAACCATATGATCATATCAATAGATGCAGAGAAAGCATTTGATAAAGTTCAACACCCATTCATGATAAAAGTTCTTGAAAAATTGGGGATAAAAGGAACGTACTTCAACAAAATAAAAGCCATTTATGACAAACCTAGCAAACATCATCCTAAATGGGAAAAAACTAAAACTATTACAATTAAGATTTGGAACTAGGCAAGGATCACCACTCTCTCCACTACTTTTTAGTGCCATATTGGAAGTTCTAGCCAGGACAATAAGGCAAGAGAAAGACAACAAAAGGATACAAATAGGAAAAGAAAAACTGAAGCTATCACTATATGCAGACAACATGATTCTCTATGTAGAAAACCCCCCTAAGTCCACAGAAAACTTATTTGAAATAATAGACCAGTTCAGCAAGGTAGCCAGTTTCAAAATCAACAACACACAGAAATCAGTAGCTTTCCTATATGCAAAAAGTCAAGGAGCAGAAGAAATTTTTAAAAAAATCCCATTTACCATTACATCAAAATAAATACATACAAGCCGGGCACAGTGGCTCGTGCCTGTAAACTTCAGCCTATGAAGCGGCCGGGGCTAGGGATCATGGTTCGAGTCCCGCCTGGGGCCGTAGCAAGACCTAGTTCCAAAAAAAAGAATACATACATACATGCATACATGCATACATACATACATACATACATACATACATACATACATACCTGGGAATAAACCTAACAAAACACATGAAAGAACTATACAAAGAAAACTTTAAAACACTGTTAAAAGAGATAGACGAAGACATAGGAAATGGAAAGACATTCCCTGCTCATGGATTGGAAGAATTAACATCATCAAAATGGCCATCATCCAAAAGCAATCTACAGATATAATTGCAAGGAGGTGCAAACAACCCAAATGTCCCAAAACAGACAAGTGTATGAAAAAGATGTGGCATGTATACACAATGGAATATTACTCAATTAAAGCCTATATATTTGATGAATTTATGATGACATGGATGTATCTAGAAGAAATATTAGCAGAAACAAGTTAGAAAGCAAACAACAAGAATTCAAATGGTTTCACTAATATTTGGACAACCAAACAAAAGTACACAACTGGGGATGGGGGACCAGCTGGAGTGGCCATGGAGGAGAGGTGGTGGGTGACCCCGGGGAATTGCAAGGATGTGAAATATATTGCATTTTGATGTGAAATATATTGTCTCTTTTATTTTAAATATATCGTATTATATATATTGTTTCTATAATAAAGAATCACTTAAAAGATTTTTAATATTAAGTACTAAATATGGAATTCTACTGATTTCCTGTGATACTTCAGGTATGTACAGCAGCCTACACAGTAGTGGAAATGAGAACAGGTACAAAGGGGATCTAAACTAAATAGGAGAGAGGAGCTATTGTAATAACAAGTCCTCCCTTTGTTCTTCTACCCAGGCACACAGTTGCACTCATTAACAATCACAATTTTTATTTACTAATAGGAAAGACCATCAAGAATCACTGCTTATGCAGTCACTGTTGAGTTTCAAAGTCCTGAAGCATGCCCCAAATGATGTCTTATCACCACTGAACAAGCTTTACAGAGAACCATACATTTTGGATGGCATCTTCTGGATGCTCCAAACCTGAAGCATTATTTGCCACAAAGCCTAGATTCACACAAGCTATCCTCTCAACGAAGTGCACATGTTCCATTTTCTAGGATACACAAATTCCAGTTTTTCCAGCAATCTATCCTCTCATTTTCAGATATCCCACTTCCATATTCCAAACCAAAGATCTTTACCTGTATTTATATTAACTATTCCTCTTCCCCATGAAGACCAAGTCCAGGGATTCTAACCTTCTGGGCCACAGCTAGTCCTGGGGCCAGAGCCCATGATGAAAAGCCACTCTACACCGTTTTTTCAGTCTCTATTTCCCTCTCCTCTCTGGCTTTACCCATAGCGATTCTTGCCTTGCTTGTCTGCAACCTGCGCATCATGTGGGCCATTTCATCTTCTTTGTTTTTTTGATTTGTTTTTTTTTTGTTTTTTGTTTTTTTGCAATTTCTTCTTCTTGGTACCCTTTCTAGCTATGTCACATATTAATCCCAGATAGCAAAAAAGGATATTTAATTTGGACAGGATGTTGGCTAATATGCTAATTTTTCACCTCCAAAATACAATGCGTTTGAAGCAATATCATAAATACAAGTATCAAAGTAACAAAATTCAAGTTACTTTGAATGGACACAAAAAGACTTGATTGACCAAAATCACACATCTGCTTGCAATTTAACAATTGAAAGAGAGGATTGTACCTTTGAGGGGTGTCCCTGAATGAAACATGAAGACATCAATGGCCTTTATTTCATGGAAGTGAATTTTCACTCCACAGAATTCTTAGTTTTTATCATGAAAGAATAGATATTGAATTATGGCAAACACTTTGACTACTAAGATGATCATGACTTTTATATATTTTGATATTTGGTCAACCTCTCTGCTCAATATCGATCTATTAGGTTTTCTATTTCCTGATAGCTTAGTTTTTGTAGCTTGTATGTGTCCAGGAAAGCACACGTTTCCAAATTTGTTATCATCTAAGTGTTCACAGTAGTCTCATATGATCTTGTGTTTTGGCCATATCAGTTATAATGTCTTCTACACTCTTTCTTTTTTTAATCAAGTATATATATATATTTTTTTTTCTTACATTGTTGTTTCCCCAAAGTTCTACTATTACTATGTCACAAATGAACCATTATCATAATCTTTTGTCTCATATTTCCCCTGATCTCTCCCTCCCTCCTTCATACTTCCATGCTGTCTGCTTCAGTTCTGTTATCAGTTTGTTAATTTTAATTTTTTCTTGTCCTTTTATTTCATGTCAGTAAGCTCTTTCCATGGTATACAACAGCTAGCGAATGGTTGAAATCTTGACATTTGTCTCATAGTTGATAAGCTCAGGTTATGATATTTAGTGAAATGAGTTAAAGAAATACCAATACCATATGACTTTGCTCATATGTTATGTATAGATTAAAAGGACATGAAATAAATAAGACATTTTTTGAGCAAATAAATAGTAGTTACCTGAAGAGAAGGAGAAAGAGGAATGAGGGGCACAGGTAAAATGTGCACACTGTATGTAGGAGAGATGACACTTTAGTGCTGAACTCAATATAGTATGTATACAATTTAAATTTTAACGGAGGGAGGAGGAGGGATCAATTAATGCACAATTGTGACAAATCAATAAAATGAATTTAAAAAAAAAGATATTGTCCACCATAAGGAATAAATTGGTCTGTGAATTCCCCAAAAAAATAAAGTTTCCAAATATTTCAAAAATAAATAAATAAATAAATATTAATAGTGCACACCAGAAATATTCATAATATTAAAGTTACAATGCTGTGACTATAAAGAAATGGATTTGAACACTTGTTTCTTTTTTAATAATGCAAAAGTCCATCACACCATATATATATATATATATATATATTCATTTATAGATGGATGGGTAGATAGAAAGATAAATTGACATATCAATAGCTACATACATGCATACATATATACATGCATACATCTAATAGAGAAAATACCATTTAAGACATCAGTAAATGCAAAAAATTCTGACCATGTATTTAAAGTAATGCTGTTTTCATTTTCTTGCTTAATCTATAAATCTCATGTAACCCCACCCAAATGTGACCAGATGTTTTACAATGGGTAGCTGATTCTGAAGTTTATAAGGTAGAGAAAGAGTCAAGAGAAGCACAGACAATCTGGAAGAACAGACTCGAGAAACAGAGTTTTAAATATCAGAAGTACCATGCAGCTAGTTGATAAGAGAATTGAATATTATGAGCATGAATTATGCATCAATTGGACAGATTAGAAGTTCTCACTTCGATAGCATCAGTTTACAAAGCACAGGTGAAATTCATCTGGACACGATGTTCTCAAACACTGAATTAAGAGAATATCCCTTTCAACAAAATGAATGACATTTTCTACATTGTATGCTATATAATAATGATTTTCAAAGGAATACTATGCAAAGAATAAAGATGAGTAACGTAATTATTGACATTTTATTATTTTATTTTAGCTTTAATTTCACACAAGTGGATATTCTATTTGTGAATTTGTTTTATATATATTGCTCAATTTCTTATGGTTTCTCCTGAGATTTTTACCCTTATTAATTTTGGAATGAAAACTGTTTTTTTTTTTTTCGGTTTTGAATACTGCTAATGGCCCCTGCCTTTAACGTTTGAAAATACATGAAGGGAGGTATTGTGGGAAGTTTTGATTATCATTTATTCATTTATTCAATACTTGTTTTCTGTGATTTATATCAAATCTTTTTCTCACGATGTTTCATTACTGTTTCATTTTCTTAACTGGTGGATCATCATTTGAAGACTTGTTTCCTTTGGAAAACCTTCCTTAGAGCTGCCTTCATGGTTTGATTTCTCAGACTGTAGATCATGGATATATGTATGTGGTATAATTATAATGCTTACATACACACACACACTTTTTTGGTAACATTGTTTCTTTTAATAAAATTTCTAATTCTTTCAGTTTCTTTTTTAACATTTAGAAACATGTGTTTCAGTGGCACCTAAGGATTTAATGTTCCCACCTGGATGAGATGCAAGTAATAAATCAACCCAAGATCAATGAGAATTATTTAGTGATGCATAGTGACTTCGGTATATTACTCATGGGTGACCTCGAAGCTATCAGAAGTTATCAGGGTCTTATTTTAGCTCTCCATGGTCAATGAGGGAGTGCTGGGAGTCAGCTGCTTATCATCAATATATAGATAATTATATATATTATATGATATTCCAATTCCATTGTAACTCAGGAAAAAGTGACTTACCTATTTTCTATCATTGTACATAAATGACTGCTGTTGGGACTACATCAACTTCTTTAAAATATGGTGATTTCTCACATCTGATTTTATGGAGTGATTTAATCTATCATATTTGATGGATTTATGGTTATGTAACAATGGTGTAAATTTCCTTTCTTACAGATACAGCCCATATTTAAAAGAACATGGAAAACTGACACATTTCTCTATGCTTATTTCATGGCTAGCTTTATTTTTTTTTTTCACTTCTCTCTGTTTGGTTAAACAAACTGACATTACTGGGTACCATGATCCTTTGCCTCACAAAAAGGCATAAGTCAAGAAGTAAGATGCTTTTGTGCTCTTGCCCCTGGCACTGAGGGAAAGGTGCGCAGGAAATGAACTCTTAGTGAAAAAGCATTTCAGCCTCTGCTACCTCTGTGCAAATGAGTAATTTCAAAGAAATACAATCATCATGTTTTTGGCAAGACAAAATTCCCATACCCCAAATATGAAGCTTAAACTAGAGAAAAAAAAAAAATTAGCAAATTTCCCTGTTCTTCTTAAAGCATTGGGGAAATTCAATAATCACCTGAAATGTGCCCCTGTCCAAACCTTGAAATATTTTCTTGTAATTTATATAAATCCTCTTGAGAAGTTCAAAATTCAACAACTCTTTCAGAACCATGTGGACATTGTTCCCAGGTCTGAATCCTCAGCCCCCATTCCTTATTGAACTCCTTTATTTTCACTTTTCTTGATCAAATTAAGCCAAAATTATTCTCAGTGCCTTTTGAACTTGTCTGTAAACCAAGTTTTAACAGATGGGCCTCAACAAAGAAGGAAGGCTTGTCTCTTTTGGAAAACCTTCCTTAGAGTGGCCTTCATGGCTTGATTTTTCAAACTGTAGATCATGGGATTGAGTGTTGGGAGCACAACCGTGTACATAATAGTGAGAAAAATGTCCAGAGCACCCGGAGAATCGGAAGGTGGCTTGAGAAACTCAAAGACATCTGTTGAAATGAATAAAATGATGGCAACAAGCTGAGGAAGGCAAGTGGAGAAGGCCTTAGCTCTGTCCTCAGCAGATGGCATCCTCAGCACAGTATAGAATATCTTTGAGTAGGACAGTTCAATAAAGGTGACACAAAGACTAGACAAAATAAACAAGAAGCCAATAACCACAACTTCACGAATATATTCTTTAGTACAAGAGAGTTTGTGTTTGAGGAGGTGGGGGATGTCATAGAAGAACTGGTGGACTATATGAGCACCACAGAAGTACATGGGGAAAGTGGCTGCTGTATGCATGGCTCCAGGAATGACCCCACTAATTCAAACTCCTAGGACTCCATGAATACAAGTACTGTCACCCATGATGACCTCATAGTGTAGGGGGTAGCGGATGGCCACATAATGACCATAAGATATCACCATGAGCATCAGCACTTTAGCATAACCACAAAGCATGAAAGCAAAACACTGCACTATGCATTCCCTGAGGGAAATGCAGCCTCTTTCTGTAAGAGTTGTAAACAGACCTGGGCACAGTTGATGATATGTAGCACAGATCCATAAAGGAGAAATGTTCAGGAAGAAATGCATGGGTGATTGGAGACTACTGTCTGTGGAGGTCATGATAATAATGAGGATAATAATGAGGATGTCGACTAATGCGATTACGTATAAAAATAAGAGGAGAGAGGTAGTAATTGTTCTATTTCAGGCTTGGCAGAAAGGTCCATCAACAGAAACCCACTCAGTGAAATTAGCCATAGTTCTTATTTTCCCAGTGATGTTGGCTAAAAGACAGGATGCACTCAACCATTGGCAATGTTACTTAAACTCCTAATCCAACTTGGACTCAAAGAAGGTAGGCATTGTGTTACTTGAAGAAATTACCAATTCATGGCAAAAATGAAAATAGTTCCTCATACTAATAGTCATATACAGCAATTTTAAATAACTGTCACTCGACCACGGAAACATAAGTCAGGAAGATATTTATTTTTTATTGCCCAAATCAAGCAAAGTAATAAAAAATGTAAACTTAGAATAAAATGTATAAAGTATATTAGAAATGCATAAAATCATTAATAGGCTATGCAACAATGAATCTTTACTTATATAATAGTTTTTAACAGTTCATAATCTCACATTTATAAACATCCTATGTATATATTCTTTTTCAATAAGTATTCCATTTGCTCATCACACCAAATGCAATGAATATATTGGTACTTTAATAATTTTGCTTTTATATGAGAAAAATTTCCATGAAAATCTTCTAACCAAAATTTTCACTCAGTAAATCAAATTATTAAAATTCAAATTGATTTTGCCTACATAATAAGTACAGGAAATAAATAACCATGGTTTTAACATAAGACATGAAAAATGAACTGACAATGTTAATTTCCCTAAGGAAACACATTTTCCCAAGTGTTTTGGTCAAAAAGTCAAAACTCTTTTACACAAGAAAACATCTGCATAAATTTTTTGAGTATAAAGGAAGTGTACAATATACAAAATATTAGCCTGCAGCTAAAGTTAAAATGTTTAGTATTACTATTGTTGACTTACTGCAAAGTACGCTGTTTTTGCCTAAATTTAATTTTGCTATTGTCAATACTTAGTACTATAGCAATATAGTGAAATTAAGTGCAAATTTTCTCTTTATGAAATTTATAAATTTTTCTATCTCTTGAAAAAAGATTAGCTCTTTTAACATTATATACATGTGAAAAAAATCATGTTCTACAGATTAAATGTTAGTTATCTTACCCACTCAATATAGGTATCTGATGGGCTTTCCTTTATTTGTGTAGTTTATTATTTAAAAAACAAAACAAAACTAAGGACACTCACTAGAACATATTCAAGCATTTCTTCCCTGAACAAAAGGAGTTTTCAGTGATAGCAGTGGACACTCAGATCAGAATCCTAATCCCCACAATTCACTCATACTCAGAAATTGTGAACTATGCAAAATTAGTAAGTCCATTTAAATCCTTCTTTGGCCACTAGAGGTTACGTTGAAAAATATTTCTGCCTAAGTAGTTTGTGTGTGCTGAGGGAACGGTGCTCTTGGTAAATACCCTGGGGCCAAACTTGCAATTATGTGTATTATTCTTGCAAAGTATTTTCCTCCTGAGTAGATTTATTGATCTTGCCTAGTTACCTGCAATTTCAACTCATTTGTGTTTATGGAACTGAAATATTAAAAAACTGTTATTAAATATTATATGTTTGATTCAAGAGTATTCAATAAGTCTAATTTTAGTTCTATTAAATGAATTAGTGGATAACTACTTCAATTTTCAGTAGATAATAGGTAGTAGGTAATAACTCCAGTCTACTACTAAAAAAGTAATTAAAAACTCCCTAATCTTCTGCTACTAAATGGAAATGTAATTTCTTATTGAGTGAAGAAGTAATAAATGACCTTTTCTTTTTGCAAATAAGTGTGTGATGTTTTGTTTTTCTAATATAAATAATTATTGTAAACAAATTCATTTTAACACTAATTTGAAAAATTAACTAATGTACATCCCACTATCACAAAATGTCTCATTCTTAGATCATTTTAAATGCCACAAAAGAGAATTCCATGGATTTTATGTAAACAACCATTTAGAACAATAATTCAACTAATTTTAATTTTAATTCAGCACATTTATCAGTTGAGAATGGCATACAAAGACATAATTTAATTCATCATTCAATACATACTTCTGTCTTCTTGAGTTTCAAGATTAAATCTTTTTTACTGAATGAGGAAAATATCTCTAAAATTCTGTCAATATGGAACAACAAAGAAATAAGTCTTTGAAAAACCATGAATAGAAAAATGTTTAGATTTGCAAGTTGTGGAGCTCATGAAGGACATACAGATGGAAAAGAAAGATAAATGAAAAAAGTGGAATATTTACAATTTGTCTAGAAAATCAAATAGGGAGCTTCACATGTCTCAAGGATTGTTATGAATTATCAGAACTAGGAGTCTTTTCACATATTAAATGAAATAGCAAAGTCACAAATAACAAACAAGCTTTGGCTCTATAGGAGGAAGCATTCTTAAAAGATTTTTAATTTTAAGTGCTAAATGGGGAGTTCTACTGATTTTCTGTGACTATTCCACGGATGCACAGCAGCCTACTCAGTTGTGGAAATGAAACCAGTACAAAAGACACCTAAACTAAGTTGGAGAGAGGAGCTGCTATAATAACGAGTCCTCTCTTGGTTCTTCCACCTATGCACACAGTTTCAAATCACTCAATCAACAATCAAAAGTTTTATTTATTAATAAGGAAAGACCATCAAGAATCACGGAGGCCACCAGTGACCTGTTATCTTCTGCAGTCACTGTTGAGTTTTTCTTTTTCTTTTTCTTTGAGACTAGGTCTCGCTATTTTTGCCCGTGGAACAGGCTCTCGTTGCCCGGGGTACCACAGACTCAAGCAATCCCCAGCCTCAGCTTCCCAGGTAGCTAGGATTACAGGCGTGCGCCCACCATGTCTCTCTATGGCCCCAGGTGGGACTCGAACCGGGATCCCTAGCCCCGGCCACTTCATAGGTTGAAGCTTACAGGTACGAGCCACCGTGCCCGGCCAGTCACTGTTGAGTTTCAAAGTCCTGAAACGCCCCTGATTGTATTTTCTCATCACTACAAACCTGAGCAATTTTAACAGAGAACCACATGTCTCAGGTGGCATCTTCTGACTGCTTTAGACCTGAAGCAGGTGTTTCCCAGAAAAGTCCAGTTTTCCTGCAAGCTACCCTCTCATTAAAGTGCACATGTTCCAAGTTTATTTTTTTTAATGAACATACACTGATTCCAATTTTTCCAGCAAGTTATCTTTTCTTTTTCAGAGGTCCAATTTCCAGTTTCCAAACTAGAGATCCTTATTTGCATTTCTCTTAACTTTTCCTCTTGCCCAGGGTGGCCAAGTCAGAGGGTAGTGACCTTACTGCAACAATGTGCCCTATGACCAATGGCCATGGTGGAGAACCTCTCCATTCAGACTTTGTCCACTTTTATCCTCTCCTCTCAGACTCCACCCATAGTACTACTTTCCTTTCTTGCTGCAAGTTGTGCATCATTGGGCAATTTTTCCTTATTGACACCTCATCCCAGTTGTACCATGCCTCAGTCCCAGTTACAGAAAAAGTAATTTTAATTGAGCAGGGTGTGGCTATGATGACCTCTAAAAGGTTTTCACTTTAAAATTCTGTGCATTTACAGTAATAACAACAATATAAATGTGTAATTAAAAAAATCCAAGTTATCTCTGCTTTGTACACAAAACGGACTTGATTGACCAAAATTAGGCATCTGCTTTCAATTTAAAAATTGAAAGGGAGAAATTAAGTCTTTTGTGTGGTGATCCTGAATGAAACATGATGATATCAATGGCTTTTACTATGTTGAAGTACATTCTCATTATGCATAATTTACATTTTTATCATAAAATGATATTTAATTGAATTTTGCCAAATACTTTGTCTACTAAGGTGATCATGACTTTCATACATTTTGATATTTGTTCAAACTCTTTAATCTCTTAGATTTTTTATTTACTGATAATTTAGTTTTTGTATCTCATGTGTTTCTGGGAAAACATCCATTTCTAAAGGATTACTAAATTTGTTTTCGTATCAATGTTCATAATAGTTTTGTGTGATCCTTTGTATTGGCCACATAAGTTTTAATGTCTCCTATATTATTTTTTAGTTGATTGCATATGTATATATATTTTTCTTACATATTTGAGTACCTCAGAGTTCTCATGTATCATGTCATCCATGAATCATTATCATGAGCTCTTGTGGTCATCCCTTGCCTGATTCTCATGTATCATGTCATCCATGAATCATTATCATGAGCTCTTGTGGTCATCCCTTGCCTGATTTAACTTTCTTTAGTCTCTCTGCTTTGTTTTTTGCTTTAATTTCTTCTCAGTTTGTTAATTTTAACTCTTGTCCCTTTGCTTGATTTTGTGTCGTTAAGCTTTCTGTTAGTCTAGATAAAGGTTTTTCAAATTTGCTTCTCTTTTTAAATAACCAGTTCTTCGATTTTCTGACATTGCTACTAGTCAATTCAAAATTAAGGTAAACAATTTTCTAGGATCATTTCATTTCATTTATTCTGTTCCACATATCATTCCTTTTTAAATTTGAATTAGCTTGTTCTCCTTTGTACAGTTCATTGAACTGTAAAATTGGAATGTTTGTCTGAGATAGATGAGCTACTTTATTAATTAGGTAAGCTCTGGTATGCTATGTGTCATCCTCATTTGCCCCAAGATACTTTATCATTTCTCTTTTAATTTCTTCTTACCCATTGATTGTGTAGAACAATGCTGTTTAATTTCCAGTGAATAGTCAAGTTGCCAATTGTCCTCCTGTTGTAGATCTCTAATTTCATACCACTGATGTTTGAAAATATACTTGACATGAGTTTTATCATTTTCTAATGGTTAATATTTATTTCATAATCCAACATTATTATATCGCAGAGTGTTCTTTCTGCACTTGAAAACAATGTGTATTATGCTGCTGTTGGGTTGAAAGTTCTGTGTATGTTAAGTGTAACATAGTTCAAGTAATATTTCATTACTGCTATATAGGTGACTAGCATATTTTAATATGGGATACTTGACACCTACATATTGTGTTGCTGTCCCTTTGTGTAAATAAGTTTTTATCTCTTTTAAAGTTTTTCACTTACTATATCTTTTATATGATACAAATATCACTATTCATGTTATCGTCTGTTTTCCATGTGCATGGAATATCATTGTTATTTTATTTACTTCATAATATGAGAGTTCCTAAAGCTGAAGCAAATGTCATGTAGACAGCAAATAGTTAGGTCTGTTTTTCATTCCAAATGTATTGTCATAAGAATTGATATGCAACAGTGTATGCTGAAGTTCTCTAACATTATTATTTGACATGCAAAATGCATATCATAATTGCTATAGTACTGGCTAACACATTTTCTGTGTCACATAAACCCTATACATTTTTTCCTGAGGATATTTATTTATTCTATAAGTAGCATTCAAATGTATAGTAAGGTATTAAATCATCACCATTGTGTTCACTGAATTTCCAGACCTGGTCATCTATTATAAAAGTGTGCTCATTTCTAATTAGTTTAATTGGAACCCATTTCACAATAGAATTTTCAACATAGTGTCAGCATAGAGTTGTATTTTGATAATCTTATTTATTTACACTTTATCATTAATATGAAAGGACTTCTATGGTCATATTGAGAGTTTTTCTTTTATTTATTTTTCCTTTGTTTCTTTCCATCTTCTTTTCTTTATTGAAACAAAGGACACCATATTAAATGGGAAAAAATATTTACACATCATATATTTGACAAAGAGTTAATATGCAAGATCTCCAAGAACTCACACTTAGCAAATAGAAAACAAATAACTCAAATCAAAGTGGACAGAACTAAGATACACTTCTCAAAGGAGATATTTAGGTAGCCAAAAGGTACATAAAAATAATAAACATCACTTTTATCAGGGGAATGAAAATCAAAACTATGAAATACCACATCACTTCAGTGAGAATGATCCACACTTAAAAAAAATGATCCACACTTAAAAAAAAAATAGACACAATACATATTAGTGAGAATGTGCAGAAAAGTAAACCTTTATATACTGAGGTTTCTGAGGATCCAGAAACCTATGGGGAAAAGTGCAAGTTTCTCAAATATTAAATTCAAATCTACCATGTCATCCAGCATTTCCACTCCTAGATACTTACACTGAGGTAATAAAATCTCTAATTTGAAGGTACATATGCAATTTATGTTAACTGAGGCACAATTTACAGTAACCAGGATATGGAAAAAATAGAGCAGTTTTAAGCTGGTATCTCTATGCACAATGGAACACCACTTAGCTATAAAAATGATGAACTCTCATAATTTGAGACAACATGAATAAAACTGAAGTGATTATGCCAAGAGCAATAAATTAGGAGGAGAAAAATAAACAAATATATGACTCTTCTAGCATATGGGAAATAGAGAACAGGAAAAAGGAACTGATAAAATTAGACCAAAATATAATAAGAAATATGACTGCAAATTGAAGAGAATAGAAGGCAGGGACTGGAAAATGAGCGATCTAGGGAAAACTTATTTGGGTGTTTTGATGGTGATATAGGATGGTAATACACATCTAAAGAGTCATGAACCTATCCCACTAAATCATATGTAGTGCTGCTAATCAGTGTTACCTCAACAAAAAAATTAATTAAAAATAAAAATTCTGACAGAAATCAAATGATTTCACTAATATATGGATAACCAAATGAAAGTACACAATGGGAAGGTGGAGACAAGCTGGAGTGATCAGGGAGGGGAGATGGTGGGTGACCTCCAGGGATCAAAATGATGTGAAATATATATATATAAAGAAATTATTTAAAAAATAAAAATAAATAAAATATCTAGCATTCCATTTCTGTGTATATATAAAAAAGTACAATATCACCAAATCAATTCACTGTTTTTCCATGTTTTTGAGGTATTATTAGTAATAGCCAACAGGTAGAAACAACCTGCGTGCAAGACCAGATAATCAGCTACAAAAGGTGTGCAATATATTCACAATAGAATGCTCGTCAGGCATTCCATGTTTGAAATCCTGCTATCTGCCACAGCATGAGTGACTATGAGGGTGTTATGGATAATGAAATAACTCACACAGAAAAAAACTAATACATTATGATTTCACTACTGTGTGGTACATAGAAAAGCCAAATAAAAAGCAAAACTAAATAATACAAAAGCAAAACTTTGCACTTTTTAGTGGTACCAGAATGGAAATGGGTAGAGAATGGGTAGATCAGATAACATATGTTAGTTGTATGGGGAAGGAGGAATTTGAACCTTTAGAAGTGGACTCAATGCAATAAAAACACAAACTGATTTTTAATGATGCATACCTGAAACATACATTATGTCCATAAAGAAATGGAGATGTATATTTGATATATATATATATATAATATTTAAACTCAAAAACTTATCACAGAGGAGAGAAATTTTAAGATTTAAATAAATATTAAAAACTATCCTGGTTATGGATTGGAAGAAGTGTTCCTTTTTTTTCCCCATACATTTTGGAGATAGAATGTAATTTCTATCAAAATCTCAAGACATGTTTTGGAATTGGAAAATTTAGTCTAAACATTGTATGGATATGCAAAGAAAATCAAAATTCTAGAAAATCTGCAAGAATGGAGTTGCCAAGCTTATAGTCCATAATACAGCAAATTACTGTGAACATATAGTTACTCACAGAGTCTGATATTATAAGCATGGAAACACACATCATATGAACAGAGAATCCCCACTAGCCTAAATCGTCCTTTGACATAGCTCATTAAAATTATTCCTTCAACAATGGCACTAAAATTTGAGGAACCTCTCAGCTCCCAAGAAATTGAGCTTTAAATAGGAAAAAGCTTAACAAATTTAAAGACATTACATAAATCCATGAAATGGGCCCCTCTCCATATCTTAAACATTTTCCCTTGCATATAATATAAAATCCTCTTGAGAATTTCAAAGTTCAGGCAGCTTTTCCAGAACAAGCTGAAGGTTATTCAAACGTGTTACTGGATCGTTGTTTTGTAAATTCACTTAGTAAACTTGTCTCATTTACTTGTCTCAACTTATTTAAGCCAACAATTTCCCCAACTATTTTGAACTTGTCTCAAACCAGAAATTAACAGATGGACCTCAACAAAAGAAGTCAGTCTTCCTTCTTTGGAAAACTTTTCTTAGAGCTGCCTTTATGGCTTGATTTCTCAGGCTGTAGATCATGGGGTTGATTGTTGGGGGCACAACTGTGTACATAATAGTAAGAAAAATGTCCAGTGCACTTGGAGAGTCAGAAGGTGGTTTGAGAAATTCGAAGGAACCGGTTGAAATAAATAAAATGACGACAGCGAGGTGAGGAAGGCAAGTAGAAAAGGCCTTAGCTCTACCCTCAGCAGATGGCATCCTCAGCACCGTAGAGAATATCTGCGTGTAGGACAGTACAATAAAGGTAACACAAAGAAAGGACGCAAGTGCTAGGAATCCAGTGATCCCAACCTCGGTGACATAGTCATTAGAACAGGAGAGCTTGAGGAGCTGCGGGATGTCACAAAAGTACTGGTGAATTTGGAAACCACAAAAGTGCATGGAGAAAGTGCCAGCTGTGTGCATGGCTCCCGATATTACGGCACCGATCCAGACACCTAATACACTGTGTACACATTTACTGGCATCCATGATGATCTCGTAGCGCAGTGGAAAGCAGATGGCCACGTAACGATCATAAGACATCACTGTGAGCATGGACAACTCAGCAGCACAACAGAAAGTAAAAGAAAAACACTGCACCAGGCATTCACTGAAAGAAATGTACCCACTATGCATAAAAGAGTTGTAAATACACCTTGGCACCGTCACAGAGATGTAGCACAGGTCCAGGAATGAGAGATGCTTCAGGAAGAAATACATAGGTGAATGGAGACTACTATCCATGGAGGTCGCAGTGATAATGAGAATATTGCCAGTTAACGCCACCACGTATAGGACTGAGAAGAGAGAAGCATAAAAGATTTCTAGCTCTGATTTGGCAGAAAATCCCATCAGTATAAACCAACTCAAAGTGAAATTAGCCATAGTCCTTCTGAATTTCCCAGTGATGTTGGCTGCAAGACAAATGGGATACTTTGGGGGGAAAAAATGAAACTTATTTAATCTGCTAATCCAGTTTGGACTCAATCAAGAAGTCATTTGAAGATAATCATATTTCATTACCAATGTGAATCAGTTCTGTATACTAATAATCATGTCAAGCAAATTTTATATGCTTTGACTCAGTTATGAAAAATGGAGAAAATGATTCTAAATTTTAATATTGCCCATTTCAATTAAATACAGGAGAAATGAATGAACATAATAAAAAAGACCTTTCAAATATGGAATATTCAATGTTCATCTATATTAACCAGTTTTTCAGGACCTACATTCACATTTATGTTTCTTAGCTACTTATTCTTTTTCATGACTCATTCTACCTTCCTTTGCCATCCTACAAATCAACCTACAATTAACTTATGATTGCATTAATTTTTTATTTTATAGATAGCAAAATAATTATGATACATAAGTAACCATTATCACTCACACAATGATCATTAAAATTCTTCTGAAAAATGCTAATTTCCCAAAGGAAATGAAAATGAATAGACATTTCTCAGTGTATTTTGAAAAAATAGCATATCGAGTAGACACATAAAAATAATTTCCTTGAATTCTTAATTAAATAAAATGCTGAATAACTATGAATTGTAGTTTTGTATCCAACACATGAGTTAAGAGTAAAAGTAAAATACTCAATACTATTAATTATGAATTAAGATAATCACTGATATCATGCATCTGAAGATGCAACTGTAGACCCCCAAATCATATAGGCTGCAATTCAGTGCTGTTAATCAAATTAATGCTATCAAAATAGTAAGTATGATGTTTGTTTCATATAAATAAATCAGTTTAAGTCAGGCAAACAGTACAGTCTAATTTGTGCATTCTCTGTGGAAAAAAATTATTTTACAAATGCTTTGGAAACATCTGTATGCTAAATCACCAAAGTGTATCTAAATGATATTTCACATAAACCATCTGAATACTTATATTTAGCAAATTATGTTCATTTAAAATAAATGTTGCAGAAAAATGACAAATCTTAAAATTACAACTGAATATTATTTCAAGATAATATTTCAAATCATCTTCAAAATTATCTGTTTTTTATTGAAATGGACCTGATCACTATTTCAATGACATAAAAGTAAATATACTATGTACAATTCAAGTTCTGAAGGCATGTAAATAAGCAGAAAATAAAGAATATATGGAAATAAAACACAAAGTAGCAGTAATATTCCTGAATACTGAGGAAATAATACTATTTATTGCTGTTTTATAGATTTGTTAACCTGATGTGTTGGCTGAGGCACATAGGCAAGTGATTGCACTTTTTAGTTTATCAATCTGAAATCCTTGTACTTGTGATGATTTACTTACAATGAGGGTGATGGATGCTTCTAGCATCTGTAGTGTACTACTTAATTTTATTGTGAAATTACGCATGTAATTCCACAATTGAAAGAAAAGGTGGTGCTGACGTCAGTACCCTTGGACACATTAAGCAAAGTTTATCTAAAAATTAGTTCAGTAATACTGTATGTGGAGTGGGGGTATTGTGTTTGCATTTATGTCTTTTTGCATTTATGCTTAGCAACACTAAAATATTGCTAAATTAAACCAGTTAGACAATATGATTAAAGACTTTGAAGATGACACCTGACATCTCTAGAGATTGGAATGACACATATTCTTATCTAGGTGTTGTCTTTTGCCACTCAAACTTAAGAGGTAAAATTACTGGAGGAACTTCTATTTCTATGTATCTGGGAGAAGGTTGCTTATCTACCTTTATGGAACTCAACAAAATGGTATATTCAATATACATGAAAATATTGCTTTACTTACCCATAAGTATTTTGTTTGGTCTTTCCATTCATTTAAATCTACTATTGAAATAACTTATACAGTGTTCAGATAATGGAATTAAATGCAATTTTTGTTTTCATATTGAAATTTTACTTTTCCTTTCTGTATTATATTTTAGCATTAAATATACATGTGTATATATTTAGTTATAATTTATATAAGTCAACAATCTGTGTGCATGTGTGTAAAAAGAATTTTGTCACAGGATGAGTTATAAATATCTCAATGGTAGTTAATACATGTTTATCACAACTGTTTGTACTACCAAGTGAAATAAAAGGAGGAAAGTGGACTTCAAATTAGCCTTTAGTTGTTTTTAAGTATTATTTCAGGAAAATTTTACCCTTCTTTATGATCTGCTACTGTATGTAAGAAGATGAAGGTTTTCACTTTCTTTCTCTATGAAAGTTCTACTTCTATGCAGATACAGAATTTTATATTTCATTCTACTATTTCATTTCATTCCGTTTATTTACTGTCCTATATAAAGGAGACATTCAACAATATGATTCTGTCACAACTTTTTATTCTCATATTTTTAAACATTAATAATAAAAACTTTCAACATAAAGTCCTTTTTCAATGTATTATGTGTGACACATCTAATGATTTTTACCTTATTTTCCTTGAAAGAATGCATTATATGTGACACATCTAATGATTTTTACCAGTTATTTTCCTTGACTCTTTCCCTATATTTATTAAAATCTGGGCATCAACATATCCATTCAAGAATTTTTCCAAATTTTCTAGACCTTGAACTTTCCCCATAGACTAGAAGAAATCAGAAGGTTGAATCAATGGTTATAATTAGAAATATGTCTCTTACTGTGCTTTTCAATCTTCATCTATTGTTTCTTTTTTGATTTTTACTTTCTGAAGATGAAATATATGGTCTCTTTCCTTTCATCAATATGTTTAATTTATACTCAGTTTTTCATTATTTTTATAGCATGCTTGAACAATATAACTATGATTTCTGATGTAGAAGCATCTCATATCAATTACAAATGGCAATTACAAGACACAAAGTGTAATATGAATATAAGTAGTATCAGAGTGCCATCCCATCACACAGTCACACTGAATTACTCTAAGGTGTTCTGTTAAAGGAAGACATTGCTAGGATGGAGGGAGCTGCACTCCATTAAATATTTCTGGAGAGGAAGGAGTTTACAATGTTCTATCCCAGATTCAATTTTTCATGTAATCATATTTCACACAGCTAAATATCAGAGGCTCATCTCTCATTCACTCAAAACTAGTAACTTACAGACTTTACATTGTTCTGCCTGACTTTTTTTTATTTTTTAGTACCTAAGGAAACTCACCAGAGTATATTCAAGAACTTCTCCTCTCAACTGAAGGAGAAGTTACCAAAGTGGGCAGCTGACATTTAGTTCCAAGTTTGGTCTCTGAGTTCAGTCACATTCTGAAAAATCTCATCTAAAGAGAAAAAAATAAGTCCATTTCAACTTCGCTTTTGCCTCTGGAGATTAGACTATGAAATCATTTTGGCATAAGTGGTGTGTCTGGTTGCTATGGGTATTTGGCCTTCTTGGTCAGTACCCTGGGACCAAAACTTGCAATTACAGTCATTGTTCCTGCAGAGTATTTTTTCTATTGAGTTGATTTAATAATGATGCTCAGTCATCTGGAATTCCAGTTGTTCCAAAGATGTATTCAAAATGGATTAAGAACTTAAAAGAATAACTTAAAACACAGAGAAAGAAGTATAAAGCATAAACTCATTGCCATACCTCAGTGAAAATTTGAAACCATAAAATATATGGGAGAAAACTGAAACAATACATTTATTGGAGATGACTTAGAGATGAGTTTGGGATTTTGTACCCCAACATCAAGCAACAATAGCTAAAATTAAAAAAAAAACGGGAATGTATTAAGCTAAAGAGTTTCTACACACACAAGAAACTATCATTAGAATGAAAATATGGTGTATCGATGGGGGATGATACATTTTTCTTTTTTAAAAATTATTTATATATATACCAATTATATATATAATAATATATGTATATATATACATTTCACATCTTTGTATTCCCCAGGATTCACCCAACCCTTCCCCTCCCTAACATTTCCCGCCCATCCCCAGTTGTGTACTTTAGTTTGGTTGTTAGCTTTCTGATGTAGAAGCATCTCATATCAATTACAAGTGGCAATTACAAGACCCAAAGTGTAATATGAATATAAGTAGTATCAGAGTGCTATCCCATCACACAGTCACACTGAATTACTCTAAGGTGTTCTGTTAAAGGAAGACATTGCTAGGATGGAGGGAGCTGCACTCCTCCCTCCTGCCTCTTTGTTTGCTTTTCCTATATCCCATATATTAGTGAAACCATTTGGTGGTTTCTGTCTCTTTATTTTCTGACTTGTTTCTGCTAATATGATTTCTTCAAGGTACATCATGCTATATCAAATTCATCAAGTTTGTCATTTTTAATTGATGAGCAATGTTCCATTATGTATATATACTACCATTTTCATTCATTCATCTATATGGGGACATTTGGGTTGTCCTTAACAATATAAATAGTGCTGCAATAAACATCCAAGTGTGAGTGTCCCTTTGTATAAATATTGAGGTTTCCTTGGGTAGATTTCCAGAAGAGCAAATGCTGACTCAAATGGTAGTTCTATTTTCGGTAGTTTGGGGTCTTCCACATAGCTTTCCATAGTAACTGGATCAGTTTACATTCCCACCAGCAATGTAAGCATGTTCCTTTCTCTCCACATTCATCACATTCATGCTAGCATTTGCTGGTGTGCCCTTTTTTTCTTTTCTTTTTTCTTTTTTTTTTTTTGATTTGTATTTCCCTAATTGCTAGTGACGTGCATTTTTTCATGTGCCTGTTGGTCATTTGTATTTCCTCTTTGAAGACACGTCTTTTTAGTTCTCCCCATTTTTTGACTGGGCTTCTTGTTTTGTTTTTGCTAAGTTGTATGAGTTCCTTGTGGATCTTTGTTATTGAACCCTTATCACTTCTATGGAGGGAAAAAGTTTTTCCTATTCTGTTAGGTTTCTTTTTGTTTTGTTTATTTATCAGATAAGGAATTAATAGTCCCAAAATATAATCAGTTCATACAATTCAACATAAAAAAGCAGTTCTATTAAAAATGAACTTTGAGTTCATTTGAGTAGGGTCTTCTCTGCAGAAGACAAAAATCCAGCAGTCTTATGAAAAGATGCTCAATTCTTTTTTATTGTAGGGATATGTATATCAAGGCCATAATCACACATCATCTCAATCTTGTCAGAGGCTATTACCCATAGATAAGAAATTATAGATGCCTGAAAAAAGGGATGAGAAAGGGAAAACTTCATATGCTTAAACATTGATGCAACTACTCTGAAAATGAGATGCAGTTTACTCAAAAAGTAAAAAACTGATCTGTTTTGTGATCCTGTAATCTCATGCTAGGTTTTCATTAATAGAACATGAAACTTTAAATTTTGAAAAATAGATTCAACTATATGTTCATTACAGCACTATTTACCACAGCAAAGGGTAGAAACAATAGTGTCTATCAAAGAATAATGATGAATGATATGGTGTATACATGATCAGATAGAATATTACTCATTAAAAATTGAAGTCTTACTATTTGTGAAGAAATAAACAAGGGTGTTTAAAAATAAAAGAAAAAATTAAAAATTACAGCCTGCATATATAGAAAGAAACTTTTCAAAACAAAAAGACATTCCATGACATGGTAGATGTTAATGTTTCATAGTCAAAAAAGGTTAATATTCAAAATATAAATTGCAGAAAACTCTCAACAACAAAATATTGACAATCTAATTATTAAAGAATCTGAATAGGATTTCTCCAGAAAAGATATATGAATGGCAAATACTGACATAAAATATTCATCATCTCATATCAATAAAAAAATATCTAAAATGTCAATGAGATAGTCCCTCATATATTTGGTAACGCCTGCTATCTTAAAAAAGTATCAAGTGTTGGAGTAAATGTAGTGATAGTGGAATAAGTTTATTCTCTGTAGGAAATGTAAGTTGTACAGTCATTAAAGGAACCTTAAAAATTTAAAATTAGGATAATTAAATTATCCCAATTAGTAAAGAAATGTAAAAACACAAATTATTTTTTTCAACTACTTAAAAATTATGTTTATTGAGGTAACATTGCTATGACATTGTATGTAACTTAGGAGTATAGGGTCACAAGTCTACAAATGTACATTCCCGCAGCACCACAGCTCTCACCCATAATCCTCAACCATGGTCCAGGTGCTACTTGGAAAGTGAGAAGTCAGCCAGCCTGAGGTGGAAGGGAGGGGATCAGGAGCCATGTCCGTGGCTAACATGGCTGCCCTGAGGCCCAAGGATAAGCTGGAAGTGTAAGTGGACTCAGATTGGAGAATCATGTGGGTCAAAATGGTCCTTCTCAGAATTTTTTTTAAAATTCATTTTATTGATTTGTCACAATTGTGCATTAATTGATCCCTCCTTCTCCCTCCATATCCCCC
>PVHY01011230.1:0-47500 GCA_004024945.1 Uropsilus gracilis | reverse complement strand
CCCACCAGTGCACAAGTGTTTCATTTGTCCACCCATCACTAGCATATGTTACTAATGTTTTAGATATGGGCCATTCTCACAGGTAAGAATGAGGTGATTTTAATTTGCATTTCTCTGATAGATACAATGAACATTTTTTCATGTGCCTGTTGGCCATCTGTATATATTCCTTGCAAAGATGTCTGTTAAGCTCTTCTTTTCATTTTGATTGGGTTGTTTTCTATTTGTAGATTTGCATGAGGTCTTTGTAGATGGTGGATGTTAGTCCTTTGTCTGATATATGATGTACAAATATCTTCTCCTATTCAGTAGAGTGTCCTTCTGTTTTAATGATAGTTTCTTTCATGGTGCAGTGCTTTATAGTTTAATGTAATTCCATTTGTTTAATTTTATGAACCTTGCTAGTTGAGTCTCCAAAGACATCTGTAAAGCCAACTTTGAGTAATATTTATGTTTTCCTCTACATAATTTATGATTTCAGGACTTATATTCAAGTCTTTAATTATTTTAATTTTTGTATATAATGGAAACAATGTCTATTTTCATTTTTCATATGCAGTTGTCCAGTTTTTCCAGCATCATTTCTTGAAGAGACATTTCTTTCTTTAATGTATATACTAGGCTCCTTTGTAGCAAACTAACTGTCCATCTATGTGTGAGCTTATTTCTAGGCTCTCAATTCTACTCCATTGTTCTGTTTCTATTTTCATTCCAATATTGTTTTGAGAGCTATTCTAGTAGAGTTTGAAGTCTGGCAGTGTGGTATCACCATTCTTTTTTCATCAGGATTGCTTTGGGTCTTTTGTGATTCCAAATAAATTTCATTAATGTCTACTCTAATTTCATCTAAAAAATCACTGGAATTTTGTAAGAATTGCACTGAATCTGCCCAGTTGTTCTGGGTAAGATGGCCCTTTTAACAATGTTCATTCTTCTAAGCATGAATCTTAGAAGAATACTTCTAAGCAGAGTATATGTTTCCATTTCTTTGGTGTCTTTTTTTTTTCCTTCTTTCAATAATATTTTAATGCTTTCATTGTATAAGTTCTTAAAAATCCTTTGTTAATAAATTATTATTAGGCATTTTTTTTACATGATTGTAAATGGGACTGCATAGGTCTTTTTCTTCTACTTTGTTGACTGCACACAGGAATACATATTTTTTTACAATGATTTTGTAGTGTGCAACTTTACACTGATTTTATTTTTTTCTAAGAAATTTTAATGGATTTTTCAGATTTTTCTATATAAATTATTATGTTGTCTACACACAGTATTAGTTGTACTTCTTTCCCAATTTGGATTACTTTTATATATCTTCCAGCCTAATTGCTCTAGTTAGGACTTACAATACTATGCTGAATAGTAGTGTTGAAAGTGAACATATTGTTTTGTACCATAAAGTATGATGTTAGCTGTGGGTTTGCATATATTATGGTGTTTATTATAGTCTTGTTCCTTTTATTTCCATTTAAGAGGGTTTTTCTTTTAATCATAAATTCAATTTGTCTAATCCTTTCTCTGCATCTATTCATACACTGTTACCTTTACATCACTGATTTGAAGTGTTGAACCATCCACACATCCTTAGAATAAATGACAATTGGTCATGATGCATAATCCTTTTAATGTAATTTTGAATTCAGTTTGCAGAGACTTTGTTGAGGGCTTTTGCATCAGTATTCACCAGACATACTGGTGAATTTCTTTTGTTTTGTGATATTCTTCTCTGCTTTTCAAATCAGGGCAATGTTAGCCCCATAAAATGTATTTGGAAGCATTCCCTTTTCCTCAATTTTTGGGAGGCAATTGAGAAGGATACAAATTAGTTATCTTAGATGGTTTGGTACAACTTGCTAGTGACACTATTTGGTTCTCTGAGCTTTTGATTTTGGGTAAACTTTTGATTATGATTCATATTTTCTTCCATGTGCGTAGCCTGTTCACATTTGATTCTATCTTAGAAGGTTGTATGCTTCTGAATATTCATTTCCTCTAGGTTATCTAATTTATGGGCATAAAGATGTTCATAGTATTCACTTATGGTTCTCATATTTCTGAGGTATCTGTAATAACTTCCCCTCTTTAGTTTCTAGTTCTATCTATTTGAGTTTTCTCACTTTTTTCTTTATAGCATTATAAATAGACAGTTGTTTGTCTGTTTTTCATTTGTTTTTAAACAGAAATTTTATTTTTTTAAGGAACCAACTTTTAATTCAAGGACATTTTTTAAAATTGTCTTTTGATTTCTATTTCTACCCCATATTTACTCTATTTTTTATTATTACTTTCTTTTCAGTAGATTTTTTTTTTCATTTGTTGTTCTAGTTTTTTAAGGTAATAAAACAGTATATACTTGAGATCTTCTTTATTTTTATGTAGGCCAACACTGGTATATACTTCTTATTACTGCTTTTGCCCACAGAGTTCAGTAGCCCATTTTTCACTTTCATTCCCTTCCAACTATGTTTTTCATGTCTTCTTTGATTTCCTCATCAACTCAATGTAGTAGCATTTTTTCACTCTCCACATACTCAAGACTTTCTGCTTTCTTTCTGTGGTTGATTTCTAGTTTGATACCATTGTGGTCAGAGGTATTTCATGGATTTATTTACACTTGTTTTGTGACCCAACATGTGGCCTATCCTCAAACATGCTCAATGTGCACTTAAGAAATTGTGCTAAGTTTTCTTGAGCTGCAGAGAAGTCTATTTAACAATTCTTGTCTAATTCGTTACTGTTTCCTTGGTTTTCTGTCTTTTTAATCTGTTCATTTATGTAAATGAGGTGTTTCATTTCCATAGTATTATTGTGTTGCTGTTAATGACTATTTTTACATTTGTTAACAGTTGCTTTACATATTTTGCTCCTCCTTCATTTGGTGCAAATATTTTAAGAAGTACTATGTCTTCTTGTTGGAATGAGCCCTTGATCATTACAGTGTCCATCCCTTTCTCATTATCTTTTTTAGTTGGAAGTTTATTTTATCTGCTTTAAGTATGGCTGCTCCTGCCTTTTTAATTGTCCCATATGCTTGTGGAATTGTTTTCCAACCTTTTACTTTGAGCTTATCTTCAGCACTCAGATGGTCCTCCGAGAAAAAACAAAAGGTTTGATTTTTGTTTTCTACTTCAACCAGTTATTCTCAATCTTGTGATTGGTAAATTTAGTCCACTTCCACCAGGGGTTATTATTGATATATGGTGGCTTGGTACTATCATTTTTTTCCTTTGATTTTCTGTATCTATTTTCTTGTTCAAATTTTTGTGGACTTTCTTCTCTGTGACTTAGACAGGGAAGCTTGTTTTCAGTATCTCTTGCTGGGTAAGGTCTAGTATTGACAAGTCCTTCGGTTTTGTTTGACTGGAAAGACTTTTCTCCCTCACCATCTGAAAAAGTCTTTTGAATATTGTATTTTTTATCAGATCTTTTTATGTTTGAATAACTTGAATATATCATTTCATTCTTTCACTGCCTATAGTTTGTCTACTGAAAAACCTGATGAAAACTGATAGAATTACCTTTATTATTTAGTGACCTGGTGTTTACCCCTTACTGACTTCAATGTTCTTTGTCTTGAATTTCTGATCATTTTGTGACTGTATTTTGCTGCATATCTCATTACATTCAGATAATCAGGTGTTTCTAATCTCTATGAACATGACTATTCAGTTCCTTCCCCAGGTTTGGAATATCTTTTGCTATTATTTCTTTATATAAATTCTTTAGTTATCTTCCTCCAACCCCTATTGTGCCTTTCACCTTTTAGAACAATCATTCTTATGCTGCCTTTCCTAGAGTCTGATAGCTCTTAAAGTATCTCTTCAATTTTTTTTTTTTTAATTTCTATTTCTTCTCTACTTGGGTCCTTTACATATTATTTCAAGTTTACTCATTGACCTTCCAGATATTTCCACAGCTTTCTCTAGAGTTTTTGTTGTTTTTAATTGCACACAATTTGACTTCTTTAAATTCTTAATATCTGTTATTTTTCTATATACATTTTAAATTTCTATTTTCTGTTCATTGATTTTATGTTTCAGATCAATAATTTGATTTTCTGATTATCTCTGATTAATTTTTGTTATTTTTTTTAGCTTCCTGTATCACTTTGACTTGCCTTTTTGTGCTTTTCTTTATCTTTGATTTTTCTTTATTGTAAAAATTGTCAGCTCTCTCTGATAGGGAGATGGAATTTGCTTTGTAGCTGGATTCTGGGGAGTTGTTTTCTCCTTGTGTTGTCATGTCCCCTTGAATCTTCAAAGTGCCATGTGTTATATATTTGTATGACTATTTTGCTGCTTTATATTACTCTGGGTTTGTTTTTTGTTTGTTTGTTTGTTTTTTTAATTATCTACAGTAGTAACTTAGAGAGTTTAAAGATTTTTACTTTTCTTGCAGGTGCTGCAGTGCTTTCGTTTTTTTTTTTACATTAGGTGTTTTGCCTTTGCTGGTTTTCTTAAGTACTGAGACTGTTTTGTAGTTGGTGAATTAGAAGACAGGGGACAGCATGAAGAGGTCCAGCTGCAAGTGAGGTAGCTGTGTGGTTTGAGAGTGCAGGTTTGTGTTTGCGGCACCACCAATCATGCCCCTTTCCAGGAGTCAAGATCTGATATGAGACTCTGCACTCTGTGTACTGTTAATGTACTTCACAAAGTAGCATATTGCTACTGACACTGAGGAGTGAGGGAGTGACCATGCAGTCCAGCACACTCCCTCTGTTCCTTTTACTACAGACCCAACATGTGTGGCACACCCCAGTTCCTCCACACATTTCCCCTAACTCAAGGGAAAACTCCTCTCTCTCCAGGGGGGCTCCAATCTGACTGTGTGTAACCCTGCCTTGACCAGAGAGCATGCCAATATTTCTCTTCATCTATGTCCTGTTCAGTGTAGTGTAACTCCTATCTGTGCATACGCTGCCATTTGTGTTGGTCTCTGATGTTCAAAGGGTGTTCTGGGTTTGTTTCAAGTCATAAGATTTTCTTTTCTAACTATGTTAACCATTAGATGAACCTTTCAAGAGAGATACAAGGAAAGTTTTCTTTCACCGTCTCTGTCCTGTCTCAAGATGGATATATTGATTAAAAAAAAAAAATTTATAATCTAATTATTTTTCAGGTCTCATATTTTTATGTTACTTTTCTAATTTTTGTGCTATATAAAGGTGTTTTAGCCTTACACCATGTTTCTGGGATTTTTACAGAGTTGTTCTTGTCTGTGGATAATTACTAATCCATATTTTTGTGATGTTGCACTAGAGTCAAGAAACTCAAGTTTCACCACTTCACTAATCTCGATCACTTCCTTTGGTTCTTTGGAAGAGACACAACAGTGTAGAAATTGAAGAAAAGAGGCATAAGTTCCCAAGGTGGCCATCAAGTTCAGATTGCTTGTTTATTCAAATTTAATTATTTTAAAGAGAGTTCCTTTAACAAAAGTTGAATGTAGCCCCTGGTCTTTCTTATCTAATTTTGAAAGATAGGAAAAGTTAACTTATTTCAGAAAATTTCAAACTAGAACTAGAACCTAAACATATCACTGAGCCACTCAAAAAAATTATTGATTCTGCCATAGAGATTAGGATTTAGAAACCTAATTGAGGATTCCATTAAAATCTCATCTTCTTTGTTTAGCCAATCATAGACTATGTGGACTTGATAGTATATAAGCTCTAGAAATGACAGGATGGGTTTTTTGTTTTGTTTTTTATTTTAATGATGTCATTGTCCTCATAGGAAAAATTCACTTGAAAGGAAAATATGGCACACCACACAAATCATAAAGCAATTTAAAAGAAAGATAGGGAGGTATCTTCATTCTCTTAATCATTAAGTCCTATATTCTGAGTATGAAAGAATCCAATATTCCAAAAACTCATCCCCTAAGTAAAAATGACAGGAAAAGAAATTCAAATCCTTGACAGAAGCAGCAAGTGAGAGTAGCCTACAGAGAACTGAAGACTGAGGAGAGGGAGGGGAAGTCAAATGAGCTGGGTTTTTGGTTTGTCTTGGCACTTTCCATGTTAACTTTAACAATAAGAGAAGTTTCTGCTCTCTAGTTCCACTGGGTCTCCTTACATTGTTGAGGAATGTGGAATACATAACCCAACCCCAAGTTACAGTTAATAGAACTTCTTCCTTCAGAACTGGCTCAGGATAAAAGAGGAAATTGTGTGATAGTGACAGAGATGGGTAGAGACAGTCCTTAGTCAGAATGGTCAGGGATAGCTTCTCTGATGAAAAGAAAAATCCAAGCCAGTGAGAGAACAGCAATGTAAGTTTTAGGGCATTGGGACAGCCTGTTTTGAGTGTAGTAAAGAAAGAAATCCCCATATATAATCCTACCATACAGATTTAAGTACTATTAAGAGTTCCTTGTACACCCTCATTCCAAATAAAAGGTATTCCTTATTTTAAATCAGGAAGAAGAGATGGTATTTAGTTGGTTGTCAATAACTGGTGTCCCCACAGGTGGTTAACTTTTGAGTATCTCCTGACAAACGATATATTCAATTAATTGCTATATTTCTAAAACATGTAGTATGAAAATCACATGCACATGTTTTACATATTCAAGCACACACATTTAGCTCTTTATAACAATAATTATTTTTAAAGTAACACTGAAAATATTCTTGGACATATGTGGTATTGCTTCTTTAATATCCTAGTGATGAATATTTAAGTTGTTTCTATCTTTGCTTTTTACTATTTCAAGAACTGCCATAGTATATATTTAGATATTTACCTTTCACATATTTTTCAAATATATCTGAAGACTGCATTTCTAAATACACAGCTAAAATGAATTGGCACATTCCTTTAAATCATTTGCTAAAGATTCCCAAACTCTTAAGATCTATACCTATAAGAAAGAGTTTTTAACAGTACCCGCATCCCTATAATCTTACCTAAACTGTATAATAGCAAACATGCAATTATTACTAATCTGATACATGAAAAGCTGGTACCTCACTGTTGTTCTGACTTACATTTGTTAATAAAGTTAAATATTTATGTGTGTACAAGTCATTTGCATTTCTTTTTATGTAATTTGCTTTCATCTGTAGCATACACAATTGACTGCTTTACCCATTACCCAGTTTCCCTTTCTTCCTAAGACACAATCTGTGTTTCTAATTTAATTTACATTACTTTAATAAATTTATAAGTAGTTATTAACAGATTATATAAGTTTCAGTTGTACATCATTATAAATCAACATCTGTATATAATACTTTCTGTTCATCACAAAAATTCTATCCTTCATAGACACTTGAACCTCTTTATTCTTCCTTCTCCTTACCATTCTTGTTGGAGTAAAGAAGGTACTCCATGTCTCAAAACATTTTACAGCTAGCAAGCCAAGTGGCAGAACTTCCGGAGAGCTTGTTAAAGTATAGATCTGATGAGCAAGCATCAGACCCTAAAGGGGTAGAGCATGATTTTCTTTGCATCCTAACAGTCACAGGGGCATCTTTTATTAAAATAGTTTTATTTCCAGTTTTTTCAAAAAGCTCTTGAGACATAAAGATGAAATGGATGTCTTTAGTCACTAGAGTTTAGATTAATAAGGTGACTTTTGGGAAGCCCTGAGGTCACATAGGGGTGGGAACTGGTTGTCAGGGGAAACCAATTGTGTGATGTGAGGATTGGGACGTTCAGCTCCACTTTCTCAATCTCAGGGCTGAGAGGGAAGAGTCAGAGATTGAATTAATCACCAAAGTCCAATGATATAATTAATCATGCCTATGTAATGAAGCTTTAATAAAAATCCAAAAGGACAGATTTCAGAGAGCTTCCATGTAGTAGACACATGGACATTTTGGGACAAAGTGTTATAGATATACCTCTGTAAGGAGTGACACCATTTCACTGCCCCCTACCATTTCACTGCCCCCCACTTACATGCAGTTGCCTTAGATTATGAGTCTATATATGCCATGAACAAGACTTCCTGGCTATGGTCATCTGGGAAGGAGTAAGGTGATATACACAAAAGGAGATAGAACAAAATATGGGGTAGGGGACTTGCAGGAGAGACATGGAGGAGAAACATGTAGACACTTAGAAGAGGTATACATGGATGAGAGACACAGGGGAGGCTGCTCCTGGTCCCTGGCAGAAACAAAATCAGCTGTTATCCTGACTTTGTGATGGATTATGTGACATATATGGAGTTTTGAATCTCTTCTTCTATCTCGGCTCTCTGGGACCTGACTAACCCATTTTCTAGTTGCTCCCTGACAGAGACTTGTGGCAAGCTTTTGGGTTTTCACATCTCCACTTTGGGCTGAGCCTGTTTGGTTGGGCATTCGTCCATAGGGGATAGGTCATTTTTGGAGTTTACTGGGAAATTATTGTTTGAAATTCTTTCTACTGTCTCTTTCTATGTAAACCAAATTTATTAAAAATCATTCACTGTAAGAATATGATTTCTTTACCTTTAAACATGCAGATGTGTTGGACCCCTTTTAGAGCACACATTCCTTAACAGCTTGAGAACCCTGGCTACCCTTTGGTCACATGCTTACGCATGTGACTTGTCCTTCTGCATCTCTTCTGTCTGCTCCTTTTTATAGCAAGCAATCTAATAACTAATTTTCCTGAGTTCTAAGGAAATTAATCAAACAGAGGAGAGGGTTGTGGGAATCTCCAATTTATAATCAGTGGTCAGAAGCAGTGCTGACAACCTGGACTTTTGATTTGGCATTTGAGGATAGGGGAAGGGGTCCCACAAGACAGTGGGATTTTATTCTTAACCTGTGGAATCTGATATTACCTCTGAGCAAACAGTGTCAGAATTGAGTTCAACTGTAGGACAACCATCTGGTGTCCAGAGAACCAGGGAACTGCTTGGTGTAGGGAAACCCCAAACACATTTGGTGACCAGAAGTGTCAGAAGTGTTGAGAGTAGAAGAAACATAGAGGAGTGTTTTTCCTTAGCAAATGGTGATTGCTAGTACTGTGGTTCCTCTCAGGTTTCTGATTGCTTTAATTTTTTTTCATATATTATTGTATCAACAGAGTATATAGCCAAGTAATTACAAATTTATATTATGTCTCAGCACACTTGAGCTTACCAGCCCAGGTAACACTACAGGGTTTATATTTGAACTTAAATTAAGTTGTCATATATCTGTTTGGGTACCAAAAAAAATCATCTTGTACCTGCTGGGTCTTCTAGGTTGCAAATAATCAAACAAGCATTAGACATACTGATGAGAAAAAAGGCAAAAAAATTAATAATAATGTTGAGTAAAGAGTAGTGCTTAAAAAAATACGTAACTGCCCCAAACCAAGATGGTTATTTGAGGTCTTATGTTGAGTAAAGAGTATTGCTTAAAAAATATGTAACTGCCCCAAGCTTAAAGAAATATGTAACTGCCCCAAACCAAGATAGGTTATCTGAGTTTTGTCACAAGGTCTTACCACATGCTGAAATCATTGAGGAAGTAACTATGACAAAAAACATCTGTGTGAAAAGTTACCCACAGTGTCAAAAATGTATATAAGCCTCTTGCTATCTAGAGATTGGGTCCTTCCCTCCAAGAGATTAACGCTGTGTCGGTAACTCTCAGGTAGGAACCTCAGATCTAGCTGACAATTAAAAAGGCTTTTTGCTCTTGCATTTCCCATGGTCTTGCATCCTGTGTGACCCTAAGAGGATTCCAGCCATAACAATAGCATATATCCCTCCTGTATACATAGGAAATACCCAATGAAACTGAGTAATTCACCCCTTATGGTTTCTGATGCACTCTTAAATAGGTTTACTAAGGTAAGTGAGACTCGGAGAGAGAAATGGGAAGATCAATTGGGAAGTTTACCAATGAAGGCACAGTAAGCAAAGTTATGTAGATAGAAGTTCTTCCTTCTCCCCTGAAAAGGAGATTAGGTCTTTTAGTATAATCAGAAAGATACCCTTAAAGCAGAGAGCTTTTCCTTTATATATGTAAACGTCTCCTATGTTCAAAGCAGTATTCAGGTAACCAAGATGTGGAACCAATAAAAATGCTCCTTTACAGACCACTGGGGAAAAGAAATTGTAGAATATATACTCCATGGAATACTACTCAACTGTTAAAGGTAAAACAGTGCCTTTTAGAAGAAATGAATGTTGACAGGATAATGCTAAATGAAATCAGAAAGTGAAAGATAGTTACCAGATAGTTTCATTCATTTGCAGAATATAAATAATCAAATAAAAACAGGAAAGACGGGAGAATACTTCTTTTAGACACTGTGTAAAAACTGTTAACCAGCAGGGATGGTGGAGGGAGGGAATGAAGAAGGGAATGTGACAGGAAGTTTTATGCAAAGTAAGTCAAATATATGTACAAATGGAAGTATGAATCTGTACTACCCAAATTTTAGAGTAAAAAAAAGAATTTGGCAAAACAAAATTTGAGGAGAAAAATTAAATTTAAAAAAGTGTAATGAGAAAAGAAACAAAACAAAGGTAGGTATCTAGTAGGAAAAAACAAGTAAGATACAAGGAAAATATCTTCTTGTTAATAACATGAAAATAGGGAGATTTTTGCAAATGGGATTCTATGAAACAAATCACAGAAAATTTGATTTTTCAAGTAAAAGAAAAACTGAAAACCAAAAAGTTGTTAATGGGATGACTAAGAAATTAGAAGTCAAAAAAATCACACTATGTTCAAAAATAACATTTATAGAATTTTTAATAAAAAAGAAAACCCCACAAGCAAGTTGTAGCTCTCCTTTGAAAGGTTTAATCTTAACAAGTAAAGACAAATATTTTAAATATTTTCCTGTATATGTACAGAGATAAAAATATAAAACTATCACAACTTTATAAATAGCTACTAGTAATCTGAGAAGTGTCACCCCAAAGAGGTTTTTTAATTTCTACAGAATAAGTTTGTCTAGATATACAGGTACACACACACACTCAAATGTCATAAAAAGATATTAATAAGCTGAGATTAAGAACTGAAATGTTACTCAAAGGACTTGGGGAATTTCATATAGCAAGGCCAATTTTTGAATCTGCCTCCAAGAAATGGATAAAGACCCTTTACCCACAAAATTGTCAAACACATAAAACCAACTGAAGTGAAGCACCAATATGAGTCTCACAAAAAATGTCTAAATTTGAAGAAGAAAGAGAGGATGTTTTCATTGGTACATTTTCAATTATACATCTCTACCAAGAGATGACTAAATATAGCCCAGTCAGTGGTGGAGCATTGACTGGACTACACACATCTAGTGTGTAACCCAAAAGGTTAATGTCAGAAATGTGGTTGATGAAAAAATTTCAAAGGAGCACACATATTTCAGAGCCATTTTTAAACAAAGCAAGACCTATGCAGATAATTGAGTAAATTTTTTTTCCTCCTATGAACAATACCCTAAAGCAAAAAGGGGAGTGCCGGTAATACAAATTTTCATTTTCATACTAAAGTGCACACATCAATTTGTGGGCTAAAGAAAAGAAGAAGCACTCACTTTCTGTACCTATCTGGCTGTTTTGTGTTTGTGCCAATTAATAGCACAGTGTAGCAAATAATTAAATCAACGGGAGGGGAAGAGAAAGAGGAAGAGGAGGCAGGGAGGGAGGAAGGGAGGGAGGGAGGGAGGGAGGGAGGGAGGGAGATAATCAGATTTGGAGACAGGTTAACTCAGCAACATGTAATGTTCATGATTGTGAGTACAGAGAACTGTGAGCGTTTCTTTCTGTTTTCACTGGGCTAAAGGGTTGACATTTCTGCACTTAGGAGTATACAAAATCTGATATTTATGCTAATGTAAATGAGTTTCATGGAAACAATTAAGCATTTATATTGTGCCTGGAGTATGATAGTGTCTCCCTTGCTCCTCAGGGCTCTCCACAGACCCTGACCCTTCACCAGATTTTGGTTTTCATTCATCAGACTTGTCCATGTGGCAGTTCATCTACTGGCCTATCACTCCTCAAAATTTATGTTTGTGGATCATTTATCTGAAATGTGCCCTGGCACAATCCCTATTGAATTCAAGGTACAGAGATTATCCTTCCAATTGATTGACTTCTCAGTTTTTTGACCTTTTTTCCCCTTTCATAAGAATCTTGTCTTCTACCCTGTCACTCACTTCCCCTTGTGACCTCTTCTTTCCCTTCCACAAGAATCTTGTCGTCTACTCTGTCACTCGCTTCCCCTTATGATACCTAAGTTCTTCAGATAACCAATAACTTCTGCCTCTTCACAGACCCTGCTCACAAGCATCTCTTAACTCTCCAGTGCATGCCCTCTAGTATCCAGCAACATTCTTCAACCTCTCTTTTACTGCTCTCAGTCTTCCCCCATTTGGTGATAATGAAATTGGGTAAGAAAACAAGCAAAGCAGAGAACTTATAATAAACTTACAAATGGGAGCAATTGGCCCTTTAAACCCAGCCACTCATCAGGTTCCTCCCAGCTCACAGGAGCGGCAAGATCACATTATCTTAAAAAGGGGGCAAGAACAGATTTACTCATTAAAAGACAAAATAAACAAGTCACTAAGCATGCAATGGATGCCTTTTGATTATCTTACCAACCAGTTCTGTCCAAAAATCTGCACATGGGTCCTTAGCCACATGTGTCCACAAAACAGCTGTTGTCCCACCTTCAAGTCAGATGAAGAAACCAAGATGGCATCAGTAATCCTCCTTCAAAAGTGGGAGATTGAAATCCAATGAAAAAAACAATATGGCATTGTTGATCTTCCTCCAAAAGGCACAGCTTCAACACTCTTTTAGCTTCAACTCTAAAGTGGCATGAAACCAGCAAGATGCACTCAATACAATAGCATCAACCACGTCAGACATCTCACGATGAAAAGAGCAGCACAGCAAGTTCTGCTTGAGTCCCCAGACAATTCCCAAGCTTCACAGTTTCAAAGTTAAAACAAGTTTTCAAGCACCATGTTTCCAATTCAGCTTACACAGGTCACAAGTTTCTTCAACATGCTTTCCCCAGGCTCCTCACCAGTCAAAGCTAGGGATAGAGGCCCACAATGTGGCTTCCTTCCCTGTCCTACTGTCACACATGGCAGCAGCAGCTTTGAAGTTCCAGTCTCCTTGTTGCTTCTCTGCTCTCTCCTTTCTTCTGCTTAAATGTCCTCATTCTGCTCCACTTACAAGCTTGTCTTCCCTTCTCCAAATCTCTGCCTACCAGGGTAATATGGCTGCCATCTTAATGCAGAACTATCATGCTGACATGGATGGAACTAGATG
Organism: Uropsilus gracilis; assembly: GCA_004024945.1. Classification (NCBI taxonomy): domain Eukaryota; kingdom Metazoa; phylum Chordata; class Mammalia; order Eulipotyphla; family Talpidae; genus Uropsilus; species Uropsilus gracilis. The sequence continues at coordinate 34,267 of PVHY01011230.1, read as the reverse complement.
AACTCAGAATAGCAGAAATAAGCCAAAAAGAAAGAGAAATACAGGATGGTCTCACTTAAATGAAGGATATAGGGGAAAACAAACAAATGAATAAGAATTAAAAACAACCAACAGGACTGAACGACACAGCGAGGAGGAAGGGGAAGAAAGCAGCGGAGACGGAGGGCACAAAAGAGTAGGATGGTTAACAGGTGTTAGGGAAATGGGAAAACTCCAGGGTAGAAAATAATGTATGCACACAAAATTAAAATATTTAAATTTTAAAAAAAGAACTAAAAAAACCTCACTCTAAAGGTGGAATCCAATTAAAGGGTAGATTCTGAATTCTTTTTGTCATATTTCAAATGCCAAATGGGGGAAAAAGGCACTGACTAATCCCTTAACTGATTTTCTAACAATGCTTTTATTTATGTGTCTATATGACTGCTAAGTTTCTTGAGAATATCTCAGAAATCTTGGAAGCAAACTGCATAACTATGTAATAGTGATTAGTATATTATTACAATATATTAGAAAGGTTATATAATTGTTTTTCAAATGTGTTCTTTGTAGCAATAATTATAAATATGCTTCATGTAAAAAAATAAAAATATATAACTTGAGAAATATATATATAAAAGAACTATATATTTATGTATATATAAATATGTATATAAAAAGAACTATCACCCCCCACTTTCACCACAAATACTCTTATCAATAAGAAGTCTAAAATTCACCATTATAATTAATTATTTGCAGAATCTGTCAGTTAATTTGGCCTGCTCTTATTCATCAAACTTCCCAGGCAAAATTCCATGCTTATGCTCATATACAGTGAATTTGATTAAAGAATGAATTAACCATTCTCTTTAAAGATCCTTCATGCTTTTTAGCAAACATCATACATTTTCCAAGTACTGACCTATACTTTCTCATTTCTCCTAAAATTTCCAATATCATTTACTCCATCCTAATTCTGCAACTGATCTTATTTCCCAATTCCCTGAGAAAACAGAAGAAATCAGAATCTTTCTGAACCTCCATCACATTTGATTTGTGTACATGGACAGTCTTCCTTTCTGTTATTACAGAAGAACAGCTCAAGTTACTTTAAAGCCAATGGTTCAACTTCCTATTCACTAGGTCTATTTCTTTTCAGTTATTCAAGGGCCTCACAATGGGGATTCATTCTCTTATCTGCAGCCTTCCTCAAATAAATACAATGATCACTTATCTCTCCTGGATCATTCCCTTATCATTTACTGGAACAACACATATATATGGTTTATCGCCTATATAAAACATAAAACTAAAAAAAAATTCACATTCCCTCCCGCCCATATCACCCCATTTCCTTTTTCCTTTTAGGAAATATTCCCTGAAAGATTTGTCTGTATTCACTGTCTCCTATGTCTCTCCTCTCATTCTCTCTCCTTATCCTCTCAGGTTGGAATTTTCATCCAAACTCTTTTTCTAAGATCATCCACAACCTTCAGTATGTGCTAAAGTTGAAGATCCATCCCCTAGTCCTCATAGTCCCTACTATTTATTATCATTGTCTGCTCTGCTGGTCACACTGCTGCTTGATACAATAACTGTACTTGAGACCCAGGAATTCACAAGCCCCTAGGTTTTCTCCAGAAAAAAAAGCAACCACACCCCCTCTATCTCACTGCTGACTCCACTTATCTTCTTAACTTTAATCTTCCAAAGAAAGTTCCAGAGCCCTCAATGACCACCTCCTCCCCCTCCCTACCTCCTACCCCTCTTCTCCCTCTCCCTCCTCCTCCCCCTTTCTTACCTCCTCTTCCTCCCCCTCCTCTCTATTCATTTCTCTGGTGATCTCAAATATTCCATCACTTTAAAATATTATCTGCTCACTCTTGATTCTTAAATTTATTTTAGCTTAAGTCATCCCTCAAGCAAGATCTGAAAGTGCAATTTCCTAATTAACATTTACACGTGTATATTTAATAAACATTGTCTGTAATTCCTCATCTTTCTCTCAACACTAAATCTTTCTGGAGACTTCCCTATATCAATAAACAAAAACAAAAAAGATTAATTCCTTCAGTTGTCCAGGTCAAAAACCAAATCATCTTTGACTATCTTTATCTCTCATCATATAGCAGTTGATTAACAAGTCATGTTAGATAAACTTACAACAAATAACCAAAATCCAACTACCATACCACTCTATTCCATGCCACCATTATATCTATCTCACCTGCTCTAACATAACAAGATAGCAAGAACTTGTCTTCTGGATTTCACATGTATTCTCCCAGTCTTCTGTCAAAATTATAATCAGATGACCACATGAACTAAGTCAGATGACCCCAAGAGCTAAGTCAGACTATGTTATTCCTCTTCTCAAAATTCTCCATGACTCCCATCTTACAATACAAGTTCCCTCATAATGATGCTTACATATTTGAGCTCACCTCTAATCATTCTCCCCTTCTTAACTCCATTACAGCCACATCAGTCTCTCTGATATCCTTAAATCTCTCCAGAAACACTGCTATCTCCTTTGCCCATGAAGAACATCCAGAAATGTTCTTCAGTCTTGTAGTCTCACAGTTCCATCCCTGGATTTGGGGATTTTATTCAAATGTCATTTTCATGGGAAGATTTCCTTGATCATACTAAAGGTACAAACTCCAGTTTTGCATTTATCCACATTTTAGCACTTATTATCTACTTTTTATATTTCATGTTTCTCTGTAGCTTTTACTACAGTATGATAGACTACAGTGAAAAACTGTTAAACACTTACATGAAGTCATAAATAGGTTTTTTATTGCAAAAGGCTCTGAATATAACTATTCATTCTAATACCTTCATAGCTAGTCTACAAACATACATACAAACATGCATCAAGAGAAGAAATATTACCAACCTACTCCTCCGTATATTACAATTTGTCATTCCTGAGTAACAATGCTCATATCATTGAGGTTCATGAACTGTCAGTTTTCACATTCATCTTGAGTGAAAGATGAAATAATTGAAGTATAGGTAGAGCATATTATAAAAGAAAATAGTAAGTTAAAATATTGCCTGAATTTACTAGAGCATGCCATAAAAACTATCTTCACATAAGCCCTCTCCCTGTATCTGCCAAACCAACTGGATGTCTTTGGACATAATGGTTACTCTCCTAGGATAGGTGGTACACATCTTAGTAAGGATGCTGTTTCTGTGCCCACTGAAGAGGTCCGGTCACCAAGCAAAGGATGAATGATCCTTCAACAACCAACCAAACTACTCTTCTCTCAGCTTAGTTAAATGCAATAGTTTGGTTATAAATTTAAGTCCCAAAGATACGTTACTTTTATCATGAACTTTCCTACAGAGAAAGTCAATTACTGCATAGAATTAACACTGGTATATGGTGCAAGTGCTTAATTATTGCCTTGGTTTTAGAATTGGATGGTAGAATAGTAAGTGTTCTGACTATCCCAGTATGGGGCTGCAAGTAGCAGCCAAGTATGAGGACACACAGGTATCCAACTTGGTTCTCCCCAATGGACAGAGTTCCAGCTATTATATACTGGAAACTTCAGATACCAAAATGTAATCATTACTCTGTAATCCTGCCTTCATAGTTCTCCTGTAGTGCATTCTCTGTCCTAGACTCCAGTTACATGTAATCCCTTATCCAGAGCACTTTCCCTGAATTAGAAATTGTAAGGGTAACCCAAACAACAGCTGCCCCTACCTTTTGTGGGTTATACTACCCTGGTATCTCAGTAAACACAGTTCAGTTAAAGTTTTCCTGGCCCTTTCTGTAAGACCACATTGTCCCAGATACACAAACTACTACATAATAGAGCAGTATATGGTATGTATATGTATGTGTATATTGTAGGGATCATTGGCTTTTTTCTGTTACAATTTAGTTATCAGTAATATATAGAACATGTGGAGGGTGGGAGTCCAGCTTCTTCACTCTGATGCCATCTTACTAGACTCCTAAGTATTATCATTTAATCTATGAACATTTCACTAATACTTAGAAAATATTTTTATCCTGGCTTAATCATAGTCAAATATTTTTGTTTAAAGTGCTGTTGCTTTAATATCTTATAATCAAAGGGAGTTTAATTTTCACTTATATCATTCTTTATTGTTTGTCATTCAACTGGTTGTTGGGTTGAACATACAAAATTACCACTTGTTTTATATCTTTGTATGTATCTAAGTAGTTAAAGAATACAACATGAAGCTCCTTGAAACATTGTATTTTACAGAAATTAAAAAGACACAAGTAAAGGAAGAGAGGCAGGATTATTTTTTCCTTTAATACAACTGTGTGTATGGCACATCTGTACACACATGCACACACACTAAAACAAACACATTTAAAATTCATCCAACACATACAATTACAGAAGTCTCATAAATTGAAATAATAAGCCCTCTACTTGATCTCTTTTAGTGCTATAAATCTGCTACTCAGAGCAATGAAGATACTGTGAGTTCACCCAGTTTTAAAACTGAGTTATCAACACAGAAGCAAGGTAAAATAGCAGAATGAGATCAGGTGGATTATGAGAAGCACTTAGCATAAATTGCCCACAATGGTTGTTAATGAGTGGACTGTGTTTTACCACATTAATAAAGGGTTGAGGATAAAATCGTTTGTACACTATTTTTTGCTCATGATGTATTTCACAGGCTCAAAAACCACTGTTACTCTCAAATATCCGATGGTTTTCTAAAAATTAGGTTATAACAAGGGGAAGAATCATTCAAGTCTAAAAGCAATTCTAAAATCTATTATGAATGTTATAATAATTATGAATTTATTTTTACCCACATCCACCAAATGTAACTTAAGCCCAATTCAACCTCATCAGTCAATATACTGTAGAACTCAGCCTTCAGCTTCATATGATTTAATTTTCCTTTCCTTCTTACAACCTTATAATTATGTGCTCTGAGTTTACTGTAACTAATATTAGTGGTTTTCTCCACATGCTCACAAACTAAAAGAACAGACAAAAAAGGTTTTTGATCACCTAATCAGTACCCTTAGGAGAAAGAAAAATTGCTAATATGGAAACAAAGATCTTTCTTTTTCATTTTTTTCTACATGGATTGAAACAAATTCCTTGTGTGGTTTTAATTACACTCTAATACTTCATAAACATCTTTTAACATACAATTCAAAATAAAGTACCTATTGTGAACAGCCCAGCAGGTCCCAATTCTGTGATGGCACTAACCTTTACTATTCAGTACATGGTCCCTAGTGCTGGCCAACTCTGAAATCAAATAGACCAGAACAAAACTATAGTTCTTTTTAAAGTAAGATGGAACTGCTTATAAGTTGTTTTTGTTTATTGTTTATCCTTTAACAATACTGGGCTTATTATTCAGCTACTCACCAAAAAATATTACCAAATTACTTCCAGTTATCAAAATTTTGTAGCTGACTTGAATTTTCTTTGTTACCCATAGGCCTGAATGAAAACAAATCTACAGTTGACACAATCATCCTCTGCTATTTAAAAAGTTCCAAGTGTCCAAAATATATGGGATTTCCAGCCTCTAGGGAAAGTCTAAAGCTTTTGTGTAAACAGGAAACTTAGGCCACAAGAAGAAAACAGCTTCAGCTGTGAATGTACAAAATTCTACAAAATTATACTTCTGCTGCCTGCTACCCATTTCTGACAACTTCATCTTGGTATTCTGCTGATCAATTCTGTCAGTAAGTTAATACAACAATAAGCTTCTTCTCTTGAGGGGAGGGCTCTGGCCTGGGAGCAGGCAGGCTGCTCCCCTAGGGGGAAGCTGGGATAACCTGGCTCCCTCTATGCCCTGAGGCTCCGCCTCTTCCTCCTCGGTTCAGGTGGGAGGGGGCCACACCCCCTTCAGGGTCAGCAGCCTTAAGGGGAAGCCTTGGGAAGCCTGGCTTTCTCGCACAGAGGGCATGGGCCAGGGAGTGGGCAGGCTGCTCCCCTCTGGGGGAAGCTGGGGTAACCTGGCTCCCTCCATCAGGCCTGGGGCTCCACCCCTTCCTCCTACAGGTTGGGAGAGTCGGAGCTGGGGAGCTGGGGGGAGTTCCCTTCTGGTACATTCCCACCTCAGTCATTCCCCAGGGTGAACATGAAAAAGAACAACCCAGATACAGATATACTGGAAGAGACAGAGAAATAAAGGCCCTGAACACACCCATCATCACCTGCACAAAAAGAGTATGGTTGGAACTCTAAGACACGCAAGATGGTTATGGACAAGAGTGAAGACATATCACCAGGTAACACCAAAAACATTTCTGGTACTGGGGCTAAACTCCCCAACAAGAGATACTTTCAACTCGAGCACAGAGCTCCCCCATCTCAATGGGGGAGCAAAGTCACAAAGAAGTATCAGTGGCCCACAGAACTGTGAACCAAAAAAGAGACTTGAGCCAGACCAACCACTGGCTGAGGTCTGTCCCCACTGAGGAACTTCCCCACAACCAATGGCTAGGAATTGGTTTCACAAAGACAGTTATCAGAGTTACAAGATCAAAAAAAGCAACACAAAGGGACAAACAATGGAATGAATGGATGAGACAACCATAAGAACAAGGAGACCCTAAAACCAGAGATCATAAGGGTCCTGAGAAAAAGAGACTGTTTCCCCCACCCCAGGAAATTCCATAACGAAGAACTGGGGAGAGCTACTCCACATGCCAGTCAGAGATTTGCCTTGCCAACATGCTCAGAAGGGTCACCTGCCCTAAGGTTATTCATGGAGAACTGATCAGCCTGGGTTGCAGTCCCCCAGGAATGCAGGACTCCACCCCAGGAGGGCACTGCTTCAGAAAAGAACACAAAGAGACCAACTGGCCGATCATTAACCAACAACTGACAATGAGAAAGGAACTGAAGTGACCAAAGGGGGGACTAAGGGAAGGGAAGGGGAGGAGGGAGGAGAGAGGAGGGAGGAGGACCAGGCCTATGAACATGAGCTATGTAAGCAAACAACAAGAAAAAATTTTTTTTAATTTTAAAAAGCAAAGCAATAAGTTTCTTGTTATTCTGTCTCATAAAAGGAGAGGAGAAAAAGAAAAATGATTGAGGGTGTCCAATTTTATCCCAAGATCCTTCTCTAGGACTAATGCATTAGTTGAGTCACAGAAGGTAACTTCTAAGTTTCTTAGAAATAGTGATGATAGTGATTTTTATACTCAGTCTACAGTGAAAAATCAAATTTATCAAGCAGAGTTTAGCAAGATGGTGGCAGAGTGAAGACATCAGGGAACTTCCTCTATTATATTCAAAACTACATTGCAGCAAAGCAGTCAGTAACCTCTGCAATATTTATAAGATAAATAAATGGCTAACCATACCTAAGAGTAGCAGTTAAGATTTGCAAGATTCACAGTCAAGACAGATAAAAGAATAAAGAACTTTACTGAACAGCAAAAACTAAAGCATTAATCAATACTGCAACATAAAAAGTGTACGAAAAAAAGTGTTAAACAGGTTATTATAAAGTAACAGAGAAAAATGCAGTAGTAACAGAAAACTAAATTATATATAGAACATGGAGAAGAATAACAATGTGCCTATTAGCTTTATAAATGAATTGTATGAAACATTTAAAGAAGAAATTAGGCCCACATTACTCCAATTATTTCAGAAAATACAAGAAGAGGGAATACTGCCTAATACATTTTATGATATCAGTATTACCTTCATATCTTATGTCCAAGTCTTTCATCCATTTTGAGCTGGTTTTTGTACAAGCTAAGAGGGTGTTGAGTTGGTCCATTTTTTGCATGTCTTGGTCCAGTTTTCCCAGCAGCGTTTATTGAAGAGGCTGTCCTTGTTCCAATGAATGTTTTTTGCTCCTGTGTCAAATATTAGTTGCCCATATATGTTTGGTTTTATTTCTGGGCACTCAATTCTTATCCATTGGTCTGATTGTCTGTTTTTGTATCAGTACCATGCTGCTTTAATCATTATGGTTTTGTAGTATAATTTGAAGTCTGGGATTGTAATACCTCCATTCTCTTTTTTTGGTCAAGAGCATTTTCAACATTTGAGGTCTTTTATTATTCCAGAGGAATTTCAGTAATTTTTATTCTATCTCTTTAAAAAATGTCCTTGGGATTTTTATTGGGATTGCATTGAATCTGTAGATTGCTTTTGGTAGAATAGCCATTTTAATGAATTAGTGCTTTTTGATTCCATTGGGTAGATTCTCAGTAGTGGGATTGCTGGGTTGAATGGTAGTTCTACTTTCAATTGTTTGAGGGTCTTCTACACAGCCTTCCATAGTGGCTGGACAACTTTGTACTCCCACCAGGAGTTTCTTTCTCTCCACATCTGTGCCAGCACATGTTGTTGCCCATTTTCTTAATATGGGCCCTTCTTACTGGTGTAAAGTGGTATCTTAGTGTGGTTTTGATTTTCATTTCCCTGATTATTAGTGATGTGGAGCATTCTTTCATATCCCTTTCAGCCATCTATATTTCCTCTTTGGAGAAGTATCTTTTTAGTTCTTCTCCCCATTTTTAAACTGGACTTTTTACTTTGTTTTTGTTAAGTTGTGTGACCTAGAAGGAATCATCATATAGAAATAAGCCAGAAAGAAAAAGAGTAATATGGGATTGTCTCACTTATATGAGGGAGTTAAGAAAAACAAACAAATGGACAAGAAAAATATAAAACTGCCAAAAATATAGAACTGAAACATAGACTGAGAGAGGGGGAAGAAGAAGAAAACCGGGGAAGGGGGAGGGCATAAAAGACTGAGATCATTCATGGGTGGTAAGGTGAATAGAGAACCTTGGGGCAGAAAATGATGTTATATATATATATATATATATATATATACTTGTATTTATATCTATACAGAGACATATATGGTATGCAATTAATAAAAATTTAAAAATTACCTTCATATGGAGTCATAGTACAAGAAAATTACACACATCTCTCATGAAAATTTATGAAAAATTTTGAAAAAAAATCTCAGCAAATTGAATTAAAAAATATATCACAAAGACTATACCTCATGATCAAGACAGGTTTACTCCAAGTATGCAAGGATAGTTTAATATATATATATAAATTATTTAACATATCAACAAAAGATAAAATTCAGACATAATATCCAATACATGCAGATAAACCATTTGCTTTATGAATAAAAAAATAAATAAGCTGGAGTCTACCTCACCATAATAAAGGTCACATATTACAAACAACAACCAGTACAATGCTACCCAAAATAAAATCAGGAATAAGACATGATATCCACTGTAACCATTACTGCTTAACTTTAGAATTATATGTTTTAGCTAGAGCAATCATACAAGAACGGGAAATAAATCCAAGTGAGAAAAGAAGTGTATCTATCACTATTTACAGTTAATTATATATAGAAAAAACCTAAAGACTCCACCAAAAAAGCTATTAAAAACAATAAATGAATACAGCAAAGAGGCAAGTTACAACATCAGCATTCAAAAATATATAAATTATGTATAAATAGCAGAAAAATAAACAATGAAAAAATTACATTCACAATTGCTTCAGATTCAAATATCTTGAAATTAACATAATTGAGGAATCTAGGACCAGCACAACCAGAACTCTGAGACATTAATAAAGGATTCATATCATGATATAAGGATATAGACAGGAGCAAGGATGGCATCAACACAAATCATTATTTTGCCAAAAGATATAAATTTAATATAATCCACATCAAAATACCAATAGTATTCTCCAAAGTAATGGGACAAAAAATATTGGCATGCATCTGAAACAATAAAAGGCCCTGAACCACTAAAGCAATTCCAAGGGGAAAAGGAAGAAAATAGAATCAACACATTATCTGAATTTAAAATAATTAAAACAATATGGGGTTGTCATTAAAATGGACACATGGATCAGTGGAACAGAACTAAAAGCCCAGAAACAAATTCACATAAATCCAGTATATAATAGAGACTCTACTCTAATAAAGGCACTGGAAAAGTTGGAAGGCCACATGTAAGAGTATGACATTGACTGTCACTCTAAATCCATGCACAGAAATAAATTCTAAATAGATTAAAGATTTGACATAAGATATGCAACCAAAAAACATATAAAAGAATATACTGATGGCATATTCCATTAAAACAATGACAAATATGGTTTTGGAGGCAAGGTCCCTATCACAAGTGAAATAAATGTAAATATAAATAACTGGGATTACGGTATTTTTTAAAAAACACAGGGTAAGGAAAATAAGGCTAAAATGGTATCCTACTGAATAAAACAATAACACAATATAAAACCAACAAGGGATTAATATCTAAGATACAGAAAAAAATAACACAAGGGATTAATATCTAAGGTACAGAAAAAAATAACACATGAAATATAAAACAATAAATGGGTAGCATATCTGAACAGACCATTCACCAAAGATGACATCAGAAGCCCAAGAGATATAGGGAAAATGTTCATCATTGCTTTTGATGAGAGAAGTTGGTTAAGAATTACAATGAAATACCATTTCATACTTGTGACAATAGCAAATTAAGAAAACAAACACAAGTGTTAGAGAGGATGAGGATTTGGGGAAAAGAAGGATTCCCTATGACACCGATGGTAATGCAAATATGTGCAACCATTTTGGAAAGTGCTATAGATTTACCTTATAGTACCTAATAATGGAACTACTGTATAACCCAGCATTCCAACTCTTGACATGTATTCAAAGAACATGAAATCATCATTCAAACAACTCTATGCTCACAACAATGTTTTTTGTAACACTATTTACAATAACTGGTGGAAGCAATTTAAATGTCCATTGAGAGAGACTGGATCAAGAAGATGTAATCTCTCTATACCATGAACACAATTCATCCACAGGACAGAAGAAATGTTGCCATTTATGGCAAAATGAAAGGATTTCAAGATGACACAATTGTTTTAATAAATATGACTATTAACCATTTTCCAGTCAAAGAAAAATAACACTTCAAATTTTTACTGCCTCAAGAATTCCACTATTATGTATCTAATCACTCTTCCTATTTTCCAATCTCCTGGCATTCCCACATTTACTTTCTGCACTGTTTTAAAGCAGATATGTGAGTATTTCTTTTTTTTTTAATAGTTATATATATAGTGCTTATGTTTTATTGACCATTTTATAGTTCACATATTTATGTATATATGCGTATTATCTATATATAGATATTTATACACACTGTGGAGATAGATAGACAGATGATAGATAGATAGATAGATAGATAGATAGATAGATAGATAGATAGATAGATAGATAGATAGATAATTACATCATTTATATATACACTGTGGTGATAGAGGATAGATAGACAGATGATAGATAGATAGATAGATAGATAGATAGATAGATAGATAGATAGATAGATAGATAGATAGATAGATAGATAGATAGATAGATAGATAGATAGATAAATGAATTCCTTGGAATTCTCCCCCCACCCTATCACCCGTAAACCTTCATGCCCATCTTCTTGTCCTCTTCCCTTTAAGGATTTCTCTCTTCTTCCCACCTCTCACCACCCCCACCCCCACCCCCACCAGCTGCCTGCCCTACTCTGCTATCAGCTTATTTTGACTTTTTCCTGGCCATTTATTTGTTATTCCTATATCCCATCTCTATTGGTGATATCAAGAGGTTTCTGTCTTTTTCTTTCTTAATTATTTCTGTTAATAAAATTTCCTATAGTTCCATCCATGTTATCATAATGCTACATGTTTGTCAGATTTGACTGCAGAATAATATTCCATTGTATAAATATACCACATTTTTTCAACCATTTGTCAGGTTTGGGACATTTGGATTGTTTCCATATCCTGGCAATTGTAAATAGTGCTATGAAAAACATACAAGTACAGGTGTCCTTCTGAATTAGTGTTTTTGTATTCTTTGGATAGATTCCCAGTAGTGGGATCGCTGGATTGAATGGTACTTCCATTTTCAGTAGCTGGATGGTCCTCCACAGAGGCTTCCCTAGTAGCTGGACCAGTTTGTAATCACACCAGGAGTTTAAGAGTGTTCCTTTTAGCTGGGTGTGGTGTGGTGGTGCACACTTGTAATCCCAGTTACCTTGGAGGCTGAGGCTGGGGGATCACTTGAATATGGATTCAAGACAACCCTGGGCAACATAGCGAGACCTAGTCTCTTGAAAAAAAAATTTGTTTTTAACAAGTTTTCCTACACCAGCACTTGTTATTGCCCATTTTTTGATATGAGCCATTCTTACTGGTGTTAAGATGGGTTCTCAGTGTAGTTTTGATTTGCACTTCCCTGATTATTAGTGATGTGGAGCATTCCTTCATATGCCTATATGCCATTAATATTTCCTCTCTGGAGAATATCTTTTTAGCTTTTCTCCCCAATTTCTGACAGGGATTTTTCCTTTTTGTTAAGGTGCATAAGTTCTCTGTGGATCTGATATCAGACCCTGATTACTTATATGGGGGACAAAAATTTTCTCCATTCAGTTGGGTTTTTTTCTTTTGGTTACTGTCTCTTTTGCCATAGGAAGCTTTTTAATTTGATGTCGTCCCAGCTGCTTGTTTTCCTTCTTCTTCTCCTTTTTTTTTTTTTTTTAGCATCTATAGATGTGTCCTGAAAGAGGTTTCTGAAGTATAAGTCTTGGAGTGCTTTCCCCAAATTTTCCTCTATGTAGTTTATGGTTTCAGGTCTTACATCTAACTCTTTTATCCACTTTGAGTTGGTTTTTGTACATGGTGTGAGAGAATTGTCTTGGTTCATTTTTTGGCATATTGTGGTCCAGTTTTCCCAGCATCATTTATTGAAGAAGCTATCCTTGTTCCAATGAATGTTTTTTGCCCCTTTGTGAAATATTAGTTGACCATACATGTGTGGCTTTATTTCTGGGCATGCAATTCTATTCCACTGATCTGTGTTTTGTTCCAGTACCATGCTGCTTTAATTAGTATGGCTTTGTAGCATAATCTGAAGTCTGGGATTGTAATACCTCTATTCTTTCTTCTTTCAGTCAGGATAGTTTTAGACATTTTAGGCCTTTTGCTATTCCATATGAATTTCAATAATTTTTGTTTTATCTCTTTTAAAAAAATATCATTGAGATTTTTATTTGAATTGCATTGAATCTGCAGATTGCTTTGTTTGTTAGGATGGTCATTTTGATAATGTTAATTCTTCTAATCCAAGAGCAGGGAATGTCTTTCAATTTTTTTATGTCTTCTTACATTTAACAATGTTTTACTGTTTTCTTTGTATAGCTCTTTCACCTCTTAGGTTTATTCCTAGGCATTTAATTTTCATTGGAATGTTTTTTTTTTCCTTTCTTCTTCTTCTTCTGATGGACTTTTCGCATAAAAGAAGGCCACTGATTTTTGTGTGCTGATTTTGTGTCCTGTTATCTTACTGAATTAGTTTATTATTTCAGTTAGCTTTTCTGTGGACTTTCTGAGGTTCTCTATATAAAGTATCATTATCATCTAAAGCAGATATATGACTATTTCTTAAGTATTTATCTTTTAAAAAAAAAGAGGCCACACTAAGGAATTTAGGAGTGCAAAATTCAAATAACCCTCTAATATCCGTAAGGAGGTGAACAGAAAGCATTCATTTCTGCCATCAGTTTCCCTTAGAAAACATTTAGAAAGTCACATTCATTTCTAAAATGATCACTATTCTTAGAGTCACTTCTTATTTTTTCACTTTTTCTTTTTCTCTCCATTATTCCCCCTTAATAAAACTTGTAAAGCTCTTTACATTTAAAAATGTTTTGAGTCTATATATGTACCCTATGTCACCTAGAAAGAAATACATGATTTATTTACAACACTGTGATTCTCTCTGAGAAGCATTTCACTTAAAGGAGAAAAATAATGAAAACAAATTATTATTCTTCAATAAATTTGCATAATATTAATACACAGTTTAAGTTACAAGTCAGGAATAGCAATCATTCAATGAATTCTAAACAATCTAACCTGTCATCAAAGATATTGCTTCAAAGACCTTTCTCATCATTTCTGGTTCTCTTTTGTATCAAGCTACTTTTCTTGATGCTATTGTTGCACAAGCTTGAAAGTTGATCTAAGCCTGCTAATGCCTAAACCTAAAGGTTTTTTCTTGATATTCATTTATATCTGGAAATCTCTTGGTATGTCAAAACATTCCTTATACCTCTGGTATTTTGTCAGTATCCTCTATTTGCAACCTTTTATCTCCCTTTTCTATCACCTTCACAAAGTACTCTTTTCCCATATACCCACAAGAAACACATCCATTTAAGGGATTTTGCCTTCAACACCTTCTCTCTGTCTCTGTCTCCCCCCCTCCCCCAACTTATCCCAAATATTCTACTTTATAAAGTGTTTTAACCACTGGAAATATAACAATGGAAGAAAAGTTACAATGCTTTACTGAAGACAGACAATAATAACAGAATATAAAAAGAAATTTCAAGAAGTGCTAAGAAGAAACATAAACCACATCATGAGGGTAGGAAGAAGAGTCAAAATCGTAAAGAGGAAGTTTAGGAAAAATCTTTTTAAAGTGATGACATGCAAGTATATCTGTTCTCAGCTGCATCATCTATCCTATGAAGATGTCACAACCTCTAAGGATAAGCTCAGAGTACCAATTTCCTTTCCAAGCTCCTATCCTATATGTAACTGACTCTTCTCTCCAATACCTCTACACCAACAAGTTAAAATAAACCTCATTCTCTCTACATGCCCAATTTTCCATAAATGGAACTCTTATAACCTTTTGTTAGCATGTAATTCCATATTCCTAGGAATCAAAACTCTAGTAACTTTAAATACTCTTTCACCATACCTGTCATACTCAATAGTTTTCAAATACCAGACTTTCTCTGAGTCTCTGTCTATGACTTTGCTTTTTAGTCAATATAGTTTTGTTTCTCTAAATTCCATGCTTTTCAAATTAGCACCCACACTTCCATGGTCTCCTTCTAACAATCTATTCCACATCCTTGCATAACTCTCAACTGCCAAAGCCTTAAACTGCTCTACTCTCCATATTTTCAAGTATTCTCCACTACTTTGCTCTATTTTTTTCACTTCTAATAAATCATTCTCCTTAATATACTCTGTTCTGTTGTTAAATCAGATAATTCACTGTCATGAAACAAGTCCAACATTTTCTTTACTGAAGTTATCTTCAGTGTGAAGGTAACTATGAGCTAAATATATGTTACATTCATGATACTTTCCTGGTCTATTCTCTCTGTATTTGTCTCATTCTGCAGCGTACAAACTCCTCTGTTTTTTTCTCCTTTGTTAAGAATTTACTTCATAAACCAGAAAAAATATGTAGCACAATTTATCAAGCATATTAATCAAACAAATGCCCATTAACCCACTAAATAACTAGATAAATCCAACACTGTCAAGACTGTTGGGGGAATCCTTCCAGAAAATATCATTACCGATAATTACTTTTCAATAATTTCTCAATCTCCTTTACATTTTACCCATACAGACCCACGTTTTTGCCTGGCTCCTGTCACGGGACCTGGGCCACCCATTTCCCTAGATGTCCAGCCCTCCCACGTCTCCCTCTTTCAACTCATGGGTGAGTGGTCGGGGGCACCCACCGCGTCTTCAACCTGCAGGGGTGCCAGGGTCCGGGGACCCTTTAAATGGGACCCGGAAACAAAGGATACTCTGCCTACGTTTTTGCCTGGCTCTAGTCCCAAAGCTAGGCCACCCACTTCCCTAGATGCCAGGGCCTCCCATGCCTCCCTCCTCTGACTTGGGAGGGGGCTGTACCGTGTCTCTGACATTTTACCTATACATATGTGTAGGTACAATTATATACTCTTTATGTTGCAAAATTATATCAGTGATGGCATATAGACTGCAGTCTTTGAACATTTTTCTAGCTTATCATAAATTTTAAAGTTCATCAATAATGAAGTGTGTTACTGTAATGAATTCATTTTCATAGGCATAGAGCATGCATTTTCCTGTCAATGAAAAGAAAATCTGTGAGAGCTGTTCCCTTTTTTTTTTTTGTTTTTTTGTTTTTTTGTTTGTTTGTTTTTGGTTAGGGAAAAAGAACTGCAATTTATAATAACCAAGGTATGGACACAATCTAAGTGTCCAATGACAGATGAGTGAATAAAGAAGATAGAGCATACATATACACCAATGGAATACTACTCCACTATTAAAAAAAAAACGAGATGAAATTTTGCCA
Organism: Uropsilus gracilis; assembly: GCA_004024945.1. Lineage (NCBI taxonomy): Eukaryota > Metazoa > Chordata > Mammalia > Eulipotyphla > Talpidae > Uropsilus > Uropsilus gracilis. Next base: position 18,058 of record PVHY01011230.1, on the reverse strand, counting down.
TTGTGATCATACAGATGGAACTGAAGAGAGCATGCTGAGTGAAGTAAGTCAGAAAAAGGGAGACAAATACTAGATGCTGTCAATCATGTAGAATATAAAGAAACAAAACAAAAGAACAGACAAAGCTAAGCCAAAAATAAGCCAAGAAATGTGACTGCAGAATTGAGGTTACAAGAAGGGAAGAATGGGCATGGAAAACAAAGTAGGTAGGGGTAACCTACCTACTAGGTAGACTAGGATCAAAGATTATCTTTGCTTTAGTGTAGTGTGTAGTGTGTTAATATGCATTTGAAAACATGGGAACCTATACACCAAAAACATACAGAGTTGTAAGCAATGCTACAGCAATAAAGAGTAAAAAAAAAAAAAATTGAAAAGAAAATAATGCTGTATATATTTTTTATGCATGTCATCTGTTATATTTGTATGCACACAAGATTAAAATGTCTGGGTTATAAGGAAAAATAGAACATACTTTCTTCATGTTCAATTTTTCACAATAAAGACAACTTTCAAAAACGCTTATATGTATTTAAAAACATTAATGTGGAAAGGGATGAGCACAAATGATGAAGATGATGGTTTATGGGTTGATATAGTACTGGGAAGACCTCCAGGATTACACAATGTAAAATATATAAATTTTAAAAATGCTAATTATAAGAATGCATAAAACTATGTAAAAATGCATATTGAAAATACAGATGACAATAAGTAGCCACAGAGATGAGCAAGGGCTACATTTGGATGGCAAATCAAAGGGTTTTTTCCTCTTTGATCTTAATAATTTTCTGAATTTTTTGCATTTTATATAATAAAAATAAATCTAAGGTTGTAGATTTGATCAATTAAAATAAAATGAATATAAATACAAATAAAATAAAATGAATGAGATAAAAAGTAAATAAAAACATTAATGTCTAGGCCGGGTATGGAGGTGCATACCTATAGGCGGCAGCCTAGGAAGCCACAGCCAGGCCAGGGATTGTGGTTCGAGTCCCACCAGGGGCACGTAGCGAGACCTAGACCCCAAAAAATAGGTGGGCATGTGCCTGTAATACCAGCTACCTGGAAAGTTGAGGCTGGGGATTGCTTGAATCTGTGGCACCCCAGGGAACATGAGCCTGCAGTTCCATAGGCAAAAATAGGAAGACCTACTCTCAAAAAAAAAAAAAAAAAAATTAATGTCCAAATATACATATTTTATATTTCTAATGAAGTTCTTGGCAATTTCACTGAAGTTATTGTTGCCACACATACTCTTTCTCATGCCAAATTTCATTTATGTATGTTTTATCTTGGATTTATATTTGAGGACTTCTTGAGATCTGAGCTGAAAGATTATTCCCTAAGGAAGGATTTTCATTTACTTCTTCCAACGTCCTATGAGTTTCATATATAAGACATATATATATATGTAAATTCTCTCCCATTCATTTGAAGTGTGATTTTTACCATTAATACTTTATTCAATATCAAATTGAATTTGAATCTAATTCAAATATTTAGATTATTTGAAGCTAGAGGTTTTCAGGATGGACATTTCAGAAAATTTCTAAGAATAGAAGTTCCTGCTTCCTGAAATTTAGTATGGGACTTACTTCATTTCACAATTTTTTTTATCCTGCATTTGCCCTTTTTCTATCTATAGGATGTCAATTTCTTCATACCAAAACTGCTTTCTTTCTCTGTGAATCTCTCCAATTAGCAAACAAGGTACCCTATATATACATGGCATTTAACTGACATTTGTTAAATAAATTGATGTTTAAACTTATGAAAGTAGGCTCTGCCCATGTTTTTTGCCTGTCTTCTGTCACAGGAACTGGGCCACCCATTTCCCTAAATGCTCTGCCCTCCCTCTTTTAACTCAGGGGTAAGTGGTAGGGGGGAACCCACTACATCTCCAACCTGCAGGTAGGCCAGGATCCAGGGATCCCTTAAACGGGACCTGGAAACAAATGGCACCCTGCCCACATGTTTGCCATCTGCAGCCCCGATTAGCCAAGGCATATTTCCCCTAGCCCCTATCCCAGGGGGGTGTTGTAGACTCATGTCAGGCAACCTGGGCACCACCCCCACACTGGGCTGGGCTGGGTCCTAAAACCTGCTGCTAAAACCAGCAGATAGTCTCATGGGCTGTCTTCCTGCCTGGGTTCCAGGCCGCTGGAGTTCCTTTGCTAGGTGGAGCTAAGGCAGTAATGACCTCTAGGTTGGCCCCTTGGGCCTGGAGAGCCCAGAAGGGAGATCTGGGTGGGGTTTTAGTCCATACACTGGTGGATAGTTGCATGGAGCAGTCATCTGCAACCTGGATCAGCCAAGGCATTTTCCTCCGGCCTCCAGCTCAAGGAGGTCTAGGGACACATGCCTAGCCATCCAGGCCAGCCCCCTCACAGGGAGGAACATGTATGGGGGCTGGGCGGGGTCCAAAGCCCTGCCCACCAGCAGGTAGCCTCAAGGGCTGTCTGCCTGCCCAGGGTCCTGGAACACCAGAGTTCCTTTCCCAGCAAGGAGCTAGGGCAGCAAGGACTCCTGGGTAAGCCCCTCATGCCTGGGGAGCCCGGGATGGGGGCCTAGGTGGGGGTTTAACCCCATCCACCAACGGATGATTGCACAGGGCAGCCATCTGCAGCCTGGATCGGAACTCCATCCACCAACGGATGACTGCACAGGGCAGCCATCTGCAGCCTGGATCGGATGAGGCATGTTGCCCCCAGCCCCTAGCCCAGCATGCTGAACTGCCCCCATGCAGGGAGGAACAGGCGTGGGAGTGGGGTAGGGTCAGAGTCCTGCCCGCCAGCAGACAGCCTCATTGGGTCCTGGGTTGTGGAGTTCCTTTGCCAGTGGGGAGCAAGGGCAGCAATGACCCCTGAGTAAGCCCCTCGCACCTGGAGAGCCTGGGAGGGGGGCTGGGTGGGGTTTTAGCCCTATCCATCACCAGATGGTTGCACAGGGCAGCCATCTGCAGCCCTGATTGACCTGGGCATAATTCCCCCAGACCTTAGCCCAAGGGGTGCTGGGAACACAAGCCCAGGCGTCCACACCCCGCCCCCACACAGAGAGATATGGAAGTGTGGCGCGGGTGGGGGGTGGGGGGGAGGAAGGGAGGGGATGCCCCTTCCACTTCACTCTCACCACCCCAATTAATCTTCAGGAGGAGGAAGAACACAATTAATGCAAACTCCATCATAGAACGGGTGAAGGACCAGGTAAAATCCAGCCAAAAAGCCTGAGTTGGACACAGGAGATGGGCTATTGAGAGAACCAGTACATGCAAGACCAGAGAAACAACTATAGAAAAATGACATGAAGTACACCGATGCACTCACCAGGTCTAAAAAAGCCAAGAGCTCGTTTAGGAGATGCCTTCTGGGAGAACAAGACACCCCTCCCCACCACATGGGAGAGGTGAGGAAGGCCAAAGAGTGGGGGCATCACGATGCCCCACAGCAAAGCTGCAAACTGAGGCAGAGCAGATGACCTACAACGGCTATCACAGATGCCTGAATCCATGGAGAGACTTCTTCACCGACACTGGCTGGGGCTAAGACCTAATCCTGATGCCAGAACAATCAGGCAAAACAGCAGAACAACAGAGAAGGGAGTAGAGATGGCAGCCGGCAATGAGAAAATATGGACAGACCACAAAGAAATATAGACTAGCCACCCAATGCAAGGTTAACACTGAAAACCTACCAGCATGGTCCACCTGGTCACAGAACACATTCCCTCACCAAATGAAAGGACACTGCCACAGGAAAGAAAGAGACTAATGGACTTAACCCAGACTAGCAAACAACAAAGAGAGGGGTCAGAGTGAATGGAGCATCAGAGGAAGGTGGAGGTATCCCAAAAACCATTTACCGAAGTTGTGATTTAAAGAATAAAAATAAATTAATTTTAAAAAGATTATGAAAGTATTAAAGATTAGAATCCAAGCATTAATTAGTTTAGAATAAGGCTTTGGGTATGCCTAATTTATAGTTTTCCCTATTTTGCAATTCAGACACATGAATAGGTCAAGCTAAAAATTACTGTTTATAACTATAAAGGAGGAACATCTTACATATTATAGATTACAAGTAAATTCCCTTCTGAGTCCCATGAGCTTCAGAGAACTACAGAGGAAGAAAAATAGTGTATGAAAGAGAAATATGAATAACAAATATGGAGAAAATAATTTAAAAGCACTGATAAAGGAAGCATTTTAAAGCTTCTAAATTATACTGAAATTCATGAAACATAACTCATAATCTTAGATAAAAGTGTACAGAGATAATGTACATAAGACAATATCCAAAATTATCAGAATATTAGCAATAAACTTGGTCATTAATTTATTGACTATAACTTTTGAATTTGTCAGAAAATCATAAAAGGGGACTTCCCTTATCTTCAATTCTTAATGGCATTCTGCATTTGACAGTAAAACTATGATATCAATAACAATGTAAGAGTATTACCCTGGGAAAATAATATGGAAAAGTCATAACATTAAATACACTACACAGAATTTCTCAATGTTGCTAATACTTAAAAACTGGAAAAGGGAAATATTATATTTACAAATAACATTTTATAAACCTATATTTAGCAGTAAGCAGAACCAAGTAAAAAATTTGGTGTGACATTACTTGTTGAGAACTAAGCAGCAAGCTATAATGCCACCCTGATGTTCACATACCACATGTACAGCCACAGTTTGCATGAAAAAAGAATAATTCATGAAACCATGTTCATTCAAAATAACCATGAATAGGAAAGTCACATCTGAATCACTGTAAGAACTTTTATATGTATGTGTGTGTAATTACTTAAATAGCACAACTAAAAAGCAAATCTATTTATTCCTTTTCCCTACTTAAGTAAGCATTCAGTCTATAATCAGCTGGTAAGCATGAAGTATTATTAAGGCACTATTTTTATAGTACCCATTTTTATGGGTTTTACACGTTATACATGAAGTGGTAATTTTTAAAAATGCACAAATTCATATTTCTCTTTTATGTTTCCTATATTAAGTCCAATCAAAGCTTTGAATCTTGGCATAATGGTAATGGAAGTGGAAACAAAAATACTTCAATCTTCAGTATCTTTTAATTTTATTGTACCTGTTCTATGACATAAAAAGTTCAAATGCAAAAAACAGATTTTTTAAGAATCCTATTTTTAAAATAATATCAATCTTGTCCCACATTTCAAAGGAATAGGAAAAAAATTTTACTTAACAAGTCACTGACTAGTCTAGAAAAAAATACATGAAAACAAGCTAATTGATCATAAGTATAATTTAATTGCTTTGAAAGTCCTTTAATACTCAGGAAAATTATATTATAATTGCTATGACATTTTACAATCTTTAACTAAGGTGATTTTTATCATTAATAAAAGCTAAAATCACTAAAGAAAATTTGTCAAACAGAAAAGCACAAGAGGAAAATGATTAAAGTTGTGAGCAGATAATTCACAGAACAAGTTATATGCAAAAAGTTAATCTCATAAGGAAAAAAGTTTTAAATTTAAAACTTATTTTTTGATGTATGACTTTAGGTACTATTTTTAAAAATCTATTGTAACAATTAGAAAAGAGAGTGGAAGAGACTTCTGAATTCCAGCCCAGTACATTAAAAAGTTTAGAAGTCATAATCCCATCCTAAAAACAAATAAAAAGCTGAAAAAGATAAAAAATCCTCAGGGGCAAGATGTTACCAAGACAGGGAAAATTATATCTATAAGATTATAATAGACAGGGTTCCTTGTTTCACTCTCAAGAACACATAACAACCATCCAAAGGGACACTACATAGAGAGAATTCCAGCCCAGTACATAAAAAGTTTAGAAGTCATATACCCTTACCCTACCATAGGCTAGGGTAAGGACTGAAGTACAGTTTCCTCTTCAGAGACCAACACAATCCACACAGACTCAGAGGACGCTGACATTTCAATGGACAAGAGGTAGATGTAAAGAAATACCTGGAGGCTAAGGATTAAAGCAGGGGATTGCAGCTCTGCCAAGGTGACACAAGAGGAGGAATGAAAACTGGAGGGACACTCAAGCTATATAGAACTCACGCAGAAGAGTTAGATGCTCCACAGAGGCTGGCCTCTCCCACATAAGCCATACACCTCCGGTCTGGTATTGGTCTCATGAAATGCGGTCTGGTATTAGTCTCATGAAATGCACAGACAGGGGAAAGATCTTATCTGTCAATCTCATATCTGGAAAACTAGATAGGAGGATGCTTGGCAGTATCACAAACATGAGTCAGAACCTTGTATACAAAGTTCAGATGGTTAGACTCCTCTAAGGTCTCATGATCCCACTGACATGACAACAGCGCTAACAGGTCTCAGAACCTACAGAAGTCAGCAGACAAGTAAACTTAAACAAAACATAACTTCTGCTAACTTAGTATTAGAGCTTTTAGTATTAGAGCTTTTGGCTAGAGTTATCATTTAAACACAGGAAATAAATGCAATCCTTAGCAGACTAAAAGTCCAATCGTTTTAAGCTAAAGTAAGATAATACAGAACCACTTCTAGACTAACCTGTACAAAATCTTTCTGCAGATTAGAAAAAGGAACCTTTCCTCCAAACAGATGCACTCTCACAATTAGTTATATGGCCTGGCAAACAGAGCCCAGGCAGCTTTTCAATTCAGTTCTACACAGTTACTATATATGGCAACACTGAATTCATAAATACCATACTACTTAAAAACTAAACTGTATTACAAAAAAAGGTACTAAGGAGATTATTCTCAAAAGTACTCTTAGAAGTTTATTCTGACATATATCACTCTAATCTTAGCTAGTAGCTCACAGTGTATTAGAAAATTTGGCAAATTTCATGCTATAGTAATAACAGTAGTAACAATAATAGGTGAAATATTTTCTCACAATTTATATTCATTGAGAGTCTGGATCTAGGCTGAGCCTTGGAGGAAGGTCTAGCAATACAAATGTGGTACTTGACACATGGTGTTTACAGCTAGCTTCCTGAAGTAATCTATGTGGAAGGATGTAATTTTCTTGATGTTATACTTACTGATAAACTTGTTTTGCATAGTCTCCAAGAGGGCTTGGTGAGCATCTTCAGCTTGTAAAGCATGTGAACATTCTCTAGCCAGTATGGTGCGTACAAGATGCTCCCCACATCCTAGAAATCCAAGGAAACCAAGAATGATTGAAGAAAAGTATTACTAAACATCCTCTTGTCTTACTAGCATTAAAAATTCACCTATACACTGCTATAGTAGTAGCTGTGTAAAAAAAAATATTTTAGTGATGGGTGAAATGATTTCTATAAGTGCTCTAGTAATTTTAGTAATGAGATTTGACCGAAAATGAAAAAAAAACAAATGACTGTCTCATCCCAAACAGAAATAAAAAGTCCTTTTTCATAAGAATGATATACAATGATACAGAAATTTAGGTTGTCTACTCCTAGGCTTTTGTTTTATTTGCATCACTGGGTAACTTAAAAAAAGTTTTTTTAGAATATGTTCACATTCAATTGACCTTAGTCTCCCTCTTTCCCTCTGACACTCCATCCACTGGGACTGTGGGGAAGAAGTAAGCAGCCAGGGGCAACCTGAATCTCCCCCTGCTTATGTTTCACTGAAATGTCTACCACAAATCAACAGCTGTAAAATGGATTTAATAAAATAGCACTTCACTCATATTAATTTACATAGCTTTCATGGGGGAATACCCTTAAAGAATGTGCATTGAATTCCTTGTGGTGAATCTGCAACATTCAGACAAACTAAGATTAGAGCATGGTGGTATAAGTCATTTCCTAAAATTCAATCAGTTTCTACCCATAAAATGTAAAAACTGCCTACAAAAGTAGAGCTCTAGGAAATGTAATTTATGGTCTAAAGTTAAAAATAAAAATTTCTGAGGGAAGAGCCTAATAGGAACTATAAAAAAAGAAGAGCTTACTTTGAATAAGCACTAGAGGGGTAAGTCTTTTTTTAAAAATGCTAAATTCTACTTGAAATGTTTTTTAATATATAATTAGTTTCACTATGTAAAACACCAGTGTCCTCCTACCCAAACAAGAATAGCAGCTATCGAAGACCTCTCTACCAGCTAAACTTGAGGGTGGTGGGGAAAGAAAAAGGAGGGAACAAGAAGAGGTGATAGGAAGGAGGAGGAGGAAGGTGGAGAGGAAGAGGTGGAAGTGGGAGGGGGGGAGGAGGAGGAAGAGGAGGAGGAAATTATTATTGAAAATCAAGTCTTCCAAAAATTCACATTAACAGGTAAAAGGTATCAAATGGTTTAAAAAAAAAATATATATATATATATTATGAAGGAGTATCAACAAGATTCACTCAGATTACTCAGTCAAACCAGGGACAAAGCATGTCTTCTCATGTCATTAATCTGTGTGTGGTTTGTACATCCACACACACATACAGGACACTCTTATACAGATAGAACAAGCCTTTAACAATCAAATGAAACGTGGACAAAGAAAATAAAATGAAACAAATCTTAAATTCATGAAAAATAAACCAACACAGACTTATATGATATGCAATTCTCATTTTAGCTAGTATGTATAGCTGACAAATGCTAGGTAAAAATACTATCTATAATTGTCAGAAAATGTTGGTACTTTTCATTTCAAAAATGTTTTTCATATATATATACCTCTCTCTCCTTTCCCCTTCCACTTCCCTTCCTTTATATGTGGTGCAGCTATGTATACACACACATATATATAATATACAAGCAATACACACTCACTGTCAAAAATATAAACCATTCAAAGAGTGTCAATTTTTTTAAAAAATCATCAGTTATTTTTCCAGAAATAACTCCCTTATAGTTTTTAATAAAGTTTGAATGCACATATTCTTCAAGATATAACTATCTCTTCATTAGTGTCTATATTAGAAGATCTAGATATGTAATTTAATATTTAATTTTTTAAGCAGGATCACAATGATCCCAATCGCAAAAGTTTTACACTGATTTTATAATCTGGGGTGGGGGAAAATGACAATAAAGTTAATATTAAAAACAAACCATTTTAAAGTTTACTATGTAGGGACACTGTGCTAACCTCACAAAACTCCATTAATTTCAATTCCTTTTTTTATACTTAACAGTGAAATGTTATACTTTAGAACAATAATAACTGTTAGGAAATTGGTATATTATAAACTAAATGAGTATTCAGAAGGTTATGTATACATGCCTCATGTCAAACAGCTAAATCACAATGAAGTCAACATTATATCAAAAATATACAAAATGAGTCAGAGAGACTTTTTCCTCTATTGATAAGTAGGAATATTCAGAATCTTCCAATGACTGATTTTTACTTTCTTATAAGAACTTTAAATATATAACTTCTATTCAGACAAATATCACCTAAAACATAAGAACCTTGACATTAAAAGCATATTCTCCTACAGGTTCTAATCAAAGAGAAATTTCACTCTATGCTTTCACCTACAACATTCCAAGGTTTCTTAGAATTAGGTACTATATATCTGCAGTGTGTTTCAAAAGCAAACAGTTTCATTCACAGATACTAGAAAAAAGCTTTTTGTGACATCCTCCTTTTGTCCTTACTCATACAAGTAAAGATGGATTGTTGTTTTTTTTTTTTTCAGATATTAGCACCAAACACAGATTATCAAGAATGAAGACAAAACCAGATTTAAAAAATACCAAATTCTAAAGGAACTCAGAAAAGTAAACATATATTTAGTAAAAATGGAAATGATAACTACATAGGTTAAAAAACACAGTGAATTCATAACTTATGATTTAAAAAGCATTTCATCTTTGTAGAATGCTATAAAAGTATTCACTATTCTGAAAACTGATCAATGAAAGAAAATTAAGAATTTCCCTATCCTTCCTTTAAGAACTATACAGAAGGATAACCAAGTATTTTATGAAGAAAATGTATCTCCATATAATTACCACACCTAAGAAATGAAGAAGAAATAAATGGAAGAAAAATAAAGAAGAAATGAAGAAGAAATAAAATGAAGAAGAAAGGATTATAACACAATTATTTGCAACCTATGATCTAATAATTAATACAAGAAACAACCAATGGCTTTTAATATCAAAAAAGATGCAATCAGATATTATGCTATCTTTTTTTTTGCTAAAACCAAATTTATGTCAAATTATGACTATGATTTAAAGAGCTGAAAGACCTTAAGAATTTATTATTAAGACTAAAGTATTTCCAAATTGAATTCAAATATACATAACTAAAAATAAAATTATAGGAAGTAAATATTTATTAAAAGCTACTGAAAAAAAAGTACTATAAGACACACTATCTATATTTGCATTCATCTGGGATATCTGGAATTAACTGTCAAGGTAATGTATTGAACAAAATCTTAGTTTCAAAGTATTCATTATAGATATGAGCATTTCCATCTCTATGCCTCACTGTGGTATGAAAATGTGGTAACAAAATTACTATTATTTTATTATGCTATCTTTTGATAAAAATTCATCTTTGATGTTTTGACCTCCCCCTCATTATACCTGAATCTAGTCAAGCCCCTAAATTCAATTACAAATGTACAGAAATAGCATCTATCAAAACCATAGTTAATATCATAGATAATGTTGAAAAACTGAATTATTCTCCCTAAAATCAGGAACAAGCAATGAGGTCTGTTTGTGTCACTTCTCTATTATTGAACAAAACAATGTTTGTTCTTCAGGTTCTACAGGTTTGAGCTATTAAAATAAGATAAGAAAAATGAATAAAAGGCATTATGACAAGAAAGATGTAAAATTGCCCTTTATTTGCAATAATGTTATTGTTTATGCAGAAAATACAAGGTAAACCTACAGAAAACAGACTAAAGGTATCTCTTCAGATTCTATCTGTTAACCATTGAGGACAAAAATTACAGCAGATACCTGCTTAGTACTCATCAGTCTCCAAAATGCGGGCTTGATTATTGTTTCTTCTCCCATCCATGTGTTCACTGGATTTTTAGTGGGCATCTACTTTGTGCTAGACTGAGAATACATCACCAGATGCCAGTTCCCTCATTTTGTATCTTATAGACTAACCATATAGATTTGAGTAACTTTGGACTCACTGACATTCTCAGTGTACTGAGAGTTAGTGTCCATGGTCAATTCATCTCCCTTTAATTCCAACATTTAGCCTACTCTCAGTTAACGCTGTACCAGTGTGCTTTCTGTTTCTGAGACTCCAGTATATCCTACATGCAGAGACTTTGGAATTATAACAGATTTCCTCTCTTGTGGCAATCATTAACCTTTCCCAGTTCACAGTGAAGATGAGCTCACATACTCACATACACACACACACACACACACACACACACACAAAACAATTATAATCCTCACATACTCATAAGGCAGAATGAATAGGACTATTGAACTAAGAATCAGCGATAACAGAACAGTGGTTCACATTTTCTGTTACGAAAAATAAAAAGCTAAAGTAAATAATTTGAACTTTGATCTCTGTTAAATATTTCTTTTTTGGTCATGCTTTAAACATTTAAAAATTATTCTAAGCTCACAGGCCATATATATACAAGGCACTGGTCAGATTTGGATTGTCGGTCATAGGAAACTAGAAGAATTGAGAGAATATCTTTATTTTTCCCTCATCTAGATGTATTCAACTACATTACCAAAGAGTTTCAGTATGTCTTGTTAAAAAAGAAACCCAAGATTTGAGTCAAGCAGGGCCTTGCTTAGAAGAGAAAAGCTTATATAATCTATTTACTTGAATTTTTCATTCTCTTTGTATACACACACACACACACACACACACACACATTCACCCCACCCCACCCCCCCTTTAGGTCCTGAAGGATAGGAGTTAATGTTTTCTATACCTCAGTGAGAACCAGCTTTAATTCACTTGAGTGACTTTGAGGTTTTTGTGTTTTTTTAGCCTTTTTTTAAGCCTTTGCTATAAAATGGAGAATGGGATTAAACTATCTCAGAGGGCTATTATGAGAAAAAATGTGATAATACACATAAACATTTATATTTTTTGTCTCTCTTTATCCTATTCTCTGTATTTTCCTTCTATTAGGACAAAGTAATTCCCAGTTAGTTTGAAAATCTTCACTAATAGAGGCTAGGCCAGAGTTTAAAAGGGGTTTAGTCCTTGATTTTGAATTATGAAGGCTTACTGCAAGTTGAGCTTTCATAGACAGTCAGAATGATCACTTTGATAAAAATTTCACTGTCAAAACAAATAATAAAGATTTCTCTTAGTCTAGCAGGACACATTTTAACTGTGATAAGAAGTACAGATTGTGCTGAGTTCCATTTGCTTTCTATTCCTTTTGCTATTTCTCCCAATTTCTACAGCAACCATTTTTTTCCCAAAAGATTTATAGTTTAACATCAATGTTACACACTTACATTCATAATACTTGCTCTCAAACATGACAAGAAAGAACAATGCAGAATCTCCCAGAAAGGAGTTTGGTCCCACACACTTCACTTTGCTATATCCCAAAGTATGTGGCACACTTATAGGTTAACTAATGTTAAAGGTTTTAATTTCATTGGACCTCCATCACATATTTATAATTTTCACTTCAGCTTCAGTATGGGTTTCCAATTAAAATAATTAAAAATAAGTAATTTAATATGTAATTTAGCCCATAAAATATATTGTCAAAGCATATTTTACTTCTTAAAGGTAAGTGGCAACAAACTAACAAGATTTTGCAGTAACAATAAACAAGAACATTTATCAGTGATTGACTGATGATTTAAGACAGCTTTACCACATCTTGAGATAATCTGCAATCTTTTTTTCCCTTTGTCTCATTAGTGGTGGCATGCACCAAATTAGTACAAAATTAAAGTTAATAGGTCTTTATGTGTCAAGCTTTTAATGTAGTGTTCAAATGCAGTACTGAAATGGTAGAGGACTATAATTCCTCCACAGTACCTCAAAATCAGATTAGGATTTTAAGTACAACTTTCAACCTCACAGATCGTTCTCTCCTTTAGGAAGTTTTATTTCTTCTAAATGAAACTAAGCTCAGTTTTAATTTGAAAAGCCCCCAGAGGTTGAAGTAAAGTTACATTCCCAGGAGAGATATACCCACATTCCTATGCAGCCTGCAAACAAAAAAAAAAAAAAGAATCAAGAGAAACAAAAGCATACATTCAGTAACACTGGCACACCACACAACCCTAAGAATTCAAGATGATCTTGAAGTATTTTATCATCTTATAAATAAGCTATTCACTCTCACTATGACCAGTAGGCATCTGAAAACTTTCAACACATCCCCTGTTAGAAATCCACAGGGATAGATAAGTAATGAGGAAGGGCCTTTCCAAATTTAAAAGGAAACATTTGGTACTTCAGTTTCCAGTATTGCAACATCTCTTTTTCAACAAAGGAATATATTACACAGTGCGTCACCTTTTCCCTGTTGGAGGATTTAATGCCAATTCTGGAGCTAGGTTACTTCTAGTTTTCAAGTCTGTCTTGTGAAATTAAAGAAAGGGCTGCATTAAAAGTGATAGAACACACAAGATTTCACTCTTCACAGTGTCCTCACAGTTGTCAAACCTGGAACCTATTACATGCAAGAAGAAAACATAAGAACTTTATAAAAGAGATGGAATAAGTGGTGAAGATGTCTAATTCAGTCAAGTTCAAAGGTTATATTAACCAACATACATTTAGTGTTTCCCAAATATTCAATTCTCTCTAAATCCATAAACTTCAACATACTTTGGATATTTATGGTGACATCAAAACAAATCTGGCTTTTTTTTTATCTCTGATGCTAATAATAACAAATATTAAATATTTAATAAATAAATAAAATTTAACCAAAAGAAAAGACAATTTTATAATTTTCTCCTAAACATTGTCTCTTGCTAAGCAGATGTGATTGATAGTGAGATCCAGAATTTCATAATTATTTAAAATATATAAAAGTATATTAAATGAGTTAAAATGGGAATATATTTCATCTAAAACACAGTGCTAAGCATATGCTACATTTGTTAAGTGCTTGACATTTATTAGTCATTATTAATATTATCAATTTTATAGAGACGGTATAAGCAAACCACAAAATATCTGTCTGAACAAGAAGTAGCTGCATATGAGAAAAGTTTTAATGTTTTGTGGACATATGTTTTTATGTCTAATTAGAATGTCTAATTCAAAGAAGCTAAAACATTTTAAATTAGCAAAACAGCTTCTACAGAAAAGAGTAGATTATCCAATCTGTCATGTCAGAATTTGTGGTTAACACAAAAGTAACACAAATAAACCTTGCAAGGTTTGAATCACTCCTCTTTCTTTCCCTCTCTTTGTCAAAGTCACATTCTTAGTGTGAGATTTACCCTCACATTGATTTACCTTCCATTGAGAAATAAATTCTTTCTTGCTCCTATAAATTATCTCAATTTAGTTACCTAAATTGAGGTAATTAAACTGAGAAATGATAAAGTACAAGATTCTAGTTAGGATACATAATACCAGGAACAAATCTCAGAAAGAGAAAAAAAAATATATAGATGCAACTGTCCCCACTCAAATGGTGCTCTTAAATTTCAAGGAGCTCCTAAAATTCTATAACCACTATTGCATTTGTCTGAGAAATACTATATTTATAAACATGAAAATTACCCACATTTAAGAATTTCATGTAGTCTCATAGTTATGAAAGTAGCATTATTGCTTGCAATGATCAGTTGATATTCTTTTATCAGAATTTCTGTTTCATTAAAGAAAGTAACCACAGATGAGGGAAATAAATTACACCTATAAAACCTAAAATGAGTTCCATAAGATCCTTGTTCCTCAGTTTCTTCATTTAAAAAAAAAAAAGTTTTAGCTTGAAACAAAATTTTGTAGTGTAGTTTTAGAACTTCAAAATTTAACTAAGAGACTTGCAATGGACAGAATCACTTTTAGAAAAGCTCTTAATTAGCTCAGTCCACTTTCTGATTGATTTCTTGGGTTTCTTTTTGTTGAGTTACAAGCGTTCTTTGTATGCAAATATGTCTTCCCATTTAGTAAGATTTCTTTTCATTGTAATGATAGTTTCTTTCACTGTGTATAATTTTTTTAAGTTTGATGTAGAGTTAAATACACTTCTCCAAAAAAGACATACAGATGGTCAACAGGCTCCTGAAAAATGTTCAACATCACTTATCAACAGGGAAATGCAAATCAAAACCACAATGAGAAACCACCTTACTCCCTTGAGAATGGTCCATAGTAAAGAAAAAAAAATTGGTGAGGGTGTGGGAAAAAAGGAACCCTCATACAGTATTGGTGGGAACATAGATTTGTCTAGCCCATATGGGAATCAATACAAAGGTTCTTCAATATATTAAAGATAGATATACTGTATGCATATGATCCAGCAATTCCAGTTCATGGTATATATCCAAAGAATGAAAATATGCTCATTTGAAAGGATATACGCACTCATATGTTCATCACAACCCTATTTACAATAGTTACAGTTTGTATATGCTGTGTGTATATATGTGTGTGTGCGTGCACGCGCGCGTATGCAGCAATGAAGAGGTATAATCCTGCCCTTCGTAACATGGCTGGAAATGGAGAGCATTACAATCAGTGAAATAAGCCAGAAGGAGAAAGACAAATAGCATGTGATTTTGCTCATATGTGGAACACAGATTTAAAAAAAAAACAGTAACTGATAAAACTAAGTGAAAACAAACTCTAGAAATAAGGCTGCTACAGAATTGAAGCTACAGAGGGAGAGGTTAGGGAATGGGAAACAAAAAAAAGAAGGGACTCGATGGTCTACAGCAAAGATCTTAGATGCTCTGGTGGTGGGGATGGTGTGGTAACATGCATCTTAAGAGGTATGACTCCCCATAAATCATCAATAATATTGTTAGCCAATACTATCTCAGTTAATAATAATAATAACAAAATGATTATATATTCAAAAATATAAAGCTTTTTAATTAATGAAACTGCGTATTTAGATTAAATTCATCTGTGGAGAATTTTACTTTTTAAGGGGGAAGAGAAAAAGTCATTGACTCACTGATACACCATCAATTCACCAGCTATTATATATATATATATATATATATATATATATATATATACACACACACTTGGAAGGCTTGCAAATATCCTCTTGTTAAGACTTTACAAGTGACTTTAAGGAAAGTATTATATTCACATTTAATAGCTAAGAACTAAGACTCTAGTATCCAAGTCTTGTAACTCCAAGTAACATACTTATTCTGTGATCCATCAGTACAGAAATCAAGCTAATACTGTCATATGAATAAAGGAAATGAAAGCAAAGAAAGTTCAAAAGCCCATACCCATAAGTTGATGGTGAAGATCAAAGTAATAATTATCCACAGATTAGGAAGCACAAAAAATCATTGATGCCAATACCCGTCTATAGAAAGCCTCTGCTTTTAATCCCAACATCTCAGAAACAATAAGTTTTCAAAAATTAGACATTTCATTTTGCATTAAAGCCACAGTGGGCATTTTGTGAGTTAAAAAAAAGTTACAAACTACAATAATGGAGGCTTATTGAAATGTTAAATATTTCAGCATACATACTGATTGCATATTGGTAGTATGGGGCAACAGTAGAGTATTTGACTACATATTGAGTATGTATGCAGTATATAAAGACAACAAACAGAAAAAACATATGTAAGACAGTTACAAAGATTGCCCTACATTTAGCCTATAATTACAAAGTTAGTCATATATATAATTAAACATTTAATTAATAACGTTTACAACAAAATTTAAAAGTGACTAATGGTCAGAGTCTCTTTCAAAACTGAAAAAAAAAAGGAGTTGATATTATTTCTCAGTAAATTTCTCTGCACAAATGAGACCACATAAATAATTTCACCCGTTTTAAAACTGTACTCAAAATTTATTAACAACAGTCAGCATTCAGTATTTAGAGGTCTTATGAAGTATGATATAGAAAAAAGTTTAAATGTGATCATGTGTCACTGCTTTACTCTTTACCTATTCAATATATTGTCAAGTGTAGTTCTGAAACAGGAGAAAAACACAAAAGTTTAGAAGGTAGGAGGGGTAAACAGTAATTATATTCACTTGTCAAGATCAAAGTAGTGCTTAAAAATAATAATAAATAATAAAGAAGTCAAAAGTCATTCATAAAACTTAGTACCTTTCTAGGTTTTCATTTGACATTGTTATTAACAAATAATGCTAGATTAAAATGGAAATACAATCATTTATATTACTTCTTTAGGTTTCATTTTAGTCTAGAAATTTATTTACAAGCATATTTGAAGTTACAGACATTTATGTTCCTTAATGTCTCCTAGGACCCCAGGAAAGAAAGAAGATTTACTTATACCTAAAATTAAAAGGTCAGGAAGTTCACAGAATTCTACGTTAAAATTCATGTAATTTTCATGTAGATTTTCATAGACCCCAAATTAAGAATGCATATAGCTGTTATTTACTCAAAAATCTATACAAGTTTATGGTTCTAAACCAGTAGCTAAACTTCTATTTGATTACCAATAAAAGCAATCATTTGGAGGATCATGCACTTTATGTGACAAAGACAACAAACAGTGATAATACTTCATTATTTGGAGAGTAACATGCAAATTATAATAAAAATACTGAAACCGAACTGTCACATTAGAATCATACAATTTCCTTAAAGAAAGAAACAAGGATCCTTGAAGAAATCAGTGGTATTGAGTCAGATTAAATATGCATTTCGATGTTCATTGCAGTACTATTTATAACAGTCAAGCAATGGAGACTACTCAGCTATAAAAAAGATAAACTCTTTCATTGCATCAACATGGATGGAGCTGCAGGGTATTACACTAAGCTACCATAGGAGAATGGGTAATTACGAGCAAGGTTGGGAGAAAGTACAGTGAACTATGGTGGTGAACTATGTGTGTTTTAGTGCAATGTGTGCAGTGTGTCATATGTGTGTCACCTAAGGAGGGAGCCTATACAATGATGCAAACCAATGTTACCTCAATTAGAAAAAAAAAGTAGGGG
>PVHY01011229.1:0-48780 GCA_004024945.1 Uropsilus gracilis | reverse complement strand
TGCCCAAGGTACCACAGACTCAAGCAATCCCCAGCCTCAGCTTCCCAGGTAGCTGGGATTACAGGCATGCGCCACCATACCCAGCTATTTTTTGGAACTAGGTCTCACTATACGGGCCCCAGGCGGGACTCGAACCGCGATCCCTAGCCCCTGCCGCTTCATAGGCTGAAGCTTACAAGCACGAGCCACCGTGCCCGGCGTGAGATAATTCTTAAAGTGTTCTTCATTCTTTTTTTGGGTTCTCTCCTTTTCTTCTTTCTCTCCTCTTACCTCTTTTCATCTTCAAGATCACTGATTCGTGCTTCTATTTGTGTCCTCTTGAAATTCTGTTATTTTCTTGTATAAAGTTTTAATTTTATTTTTTATTATGTTTATTAATGTTTTATTATGTTTTAATTTATAATGTTTTATTATGTCTATTAATTTTATTTTTTTATTATGTTTCTCGTAGTACTCATTTCCTTAACTGAGTTTTCCTTCTTTATATACCCCAGAGGGCAGGTTTAGGAACGGAAAGAAAAGAACACTTACAATGGACAAAGGTGGGCAGAAAGAGCTGTGTTTAGAAGAGACAAGTTTGTTATAAGAGGCATCTACATAGGCACAGGTGGGCACTGTTGGGGCGAGAGCTGCATTTTTGAGAATGTTTGGTTAAAGAAAGAGATGCCTGCACAGACAAAAGTGGGCAGGAGAGCAGCTCCTCTTCTGAGTTTTCTTTTTGTACTGTTCCCACCTTTAGTTTTCTTAACCATGGCCATCTTGAATTCTGTATCTGCTAGGTAAAGAAACTGTTGCATATCTTCGTGGTTTGGTTCTGGGGTTTTGTTGTCTGTGTGGTGTACTAGTCCCCCAGGGGTTTGCTTGGCCATCTCCCCTCCACCCCACCTCATCATTTCCTTTGCATTCACGCTGCTGTAGTTGGGATTTCTGTTGTATCTGAGTCCCTTTCTCCCACTACTTTTTGTGTTGATGGTGGATACAGCTACTTGTAGAATCTGGGATGAGCTTCCCCTGAAGGCTTCTTGTGTTGACAGGGAGGCCTGGGGTGGGGGTGGCTGGGCTCAGGGACTGAACTGCTGGGACCTTGCCCCACTCAGAAGTGGCCACACCAGGCCTGTCTCTGGTGGCTGGGAGGGCAAATGGCTGCTGAAGATCCCCTCCGGAGCAAGCCCCGGGAGGTCTGGGACTGGGGCATGAGTCTGCTGCCAAGGTGCAGGTAGCTGAGTGCTGTGTGGCATGCACATTCCAGGTGTGACTGGAGGTCTGCTGTAAATAGTTCAGCCCTGAAGTTTTTGCACTCCTGAGGTGCTGTTGGTTGGACCTGGGGTCTGGGCTGCTTACTGGGGGGTTGCTAAAGATCCCATATGTAGAACAAGACTCTCAATAGCTCAGACTGGAGTGTGAATCAGCTTCCAGGGTGACCGTGTTGAGTGAGATGCCCTTCCCAGGTGTGGCTGGGGCCTGATGTGGAGCTATGCCCTGAAAGCCTTGCCTGGGGTTTATGTCTGCTCCCAAGGTGCCGGCTGAGAACTGCATCTACGATAGCAATTTGAAGCTGTATCTAGTAGGAAGACTTTGAAAGTGGGTGCTGAGATTTGTTCTCTCAGTTATATTATTTTCTTAGGGGCTTCTGTGGGTGTTGGGTTTTTCCTTTTTCCCTTTATTTGCTTTGGGGGTCTGCTACTGTGCCATTTGCTGAGCATGGTTTTTCCCTCGCTGTTCAGGGGCTGCTGATCAGTTAGGGTGACTGGTGAGGTTGCATGGGATTTTGTGGGTCTGGAGTCTCTCTGGTTCCTTCCCTGACAGAGGCTCTGGGGCTCACTGGGTGACTGGCAGGGTCTCATAGGACATCGTCAGGTTTGGGGTTACTTGGAACCTCTCCCAGCATGAGTCTGTGGGCTCTATTATTTCTTTATGTTTTCTGCTTTCTTTCTCCCCTCTCTGCTACATGCGTTAATCTTACATTGCCTTTCCCTGCAGAGCTGGAGAATTCTAATTTTTTTTCAATTTTTAACATTGTTTCTCTTTTTCCTTTTCTACCCAGATTATTTGTTCATTCATTATCTTCAAGTGCACCAGTTTGCTCTTTTCCTTGGTCTATGCTACCTTTATAGATTTCTCCTGAAATTTTCATCTTGTCTACTGCTCTTTTTATTTCCCAATCTCCATAATTATCTTACTTAGAGCTCCAGTTTTATCTTCTGTTCATTGATTATAGTTCTAAGTCATTCATTCATTTTTCTGAATTTTCTTCCATTTCTTTGAAATTATCACAGAGATTTTGGATTTTGTTTCTAGTAGGATGAACAGATCTTCCCTGTCTCCATGTTGGGTTCTGGGTGTATTCTTTCTGTAGTGTGGTATTCCTCTGTGGACTCAGATTGCCATTTTGTTGTTTATTCATCTCCTCATAGTTTTGCTTTGGGGACTTCTGGTCTGGGTACTCTCTGCCCTCCACATAGGATAGGGAGTTGGTCTTATCAGAGCTGAGACAGCTTTCTCTTGAAAAAGAGGATTCAAAGAATCCACAATGATAATTTCTGCAAAACTATTTGTTGGGTATCCATCTCACCCTTGTTGCCGGTTATCTTGTAAGCAACCTGGTTGTGATGCCCATGATAGTGCACAGGCATCAGGCTCATCAATCTACATAGGTTCTTTATTGGTTCTAGCAGCTACACAGATGTACCAGGCAGGGCAGGACAGGGCCGGAGCAGGGCTAGGAGGGCTGGGACGTAGCCAGGCACCCTTGCCCCTCAAGCCCACTGGAATCTTCACATTCTTTCTCTGGGCTCTCCATCTGGCATTTTTCTCTAGGTGCTCTTGTCCATGCTCTCTTGCTCATTCTCATCCCCATACTCTCTGTACCCCATTAGCCCTTCTCTCCCAGGTCCAGGTATGCGTATATACTTACACATGCGCACACCTACTGAGCTGCACAATTATGGGGAAGATGCTATACCCCAGGTCCTGGTCATGCAGGCCAATGGAGGAAAAAGTCTAACTGACTCCTTTTACCATATACTATTATTTTCAGGGAAAAATTACTATTTTTAATAATGTACGATAGCAGATGCTGCCTTACAGCAGGGATTCAGAGAGGACTGTGGGGAGTTCAGTTATCTCTCCTCTGCAGGGCTGTATCAGCATATGCTTTCCATCTTTATTAAAATCAACATCTTGTATGTGAAATCCACACCTCAGAATTAGAGGTGTGCACATACATCAGTACTGGGATGGTCCTTCCAGGCTAGCAAATCAGTAGATTCTCTTTGAACCATTCTTGCAATGGTATCAGCCACTCAAAGATCCAGAGTCAGCACAGACATTTCCTCAAGAACTAGTACACGCTCTCCACACTGTTGTGTTCAGGTATAAGGACACTGCACTTTGATCTAAAATTCTGCATAGAGGGAGTTTCTCTGATATACTGCAAAAACTCTCAATTCTTTCACTCAACAATCACTTTCATTTGTGTTTTCTTGCCCTCCATCATCAGCTTGTCCCACTTAAGCTATTTTTTCAGCAGCCATTGATCTCACAGGTGTTGCCAATATATTGGTATGATGGCCTACATTCTTCTGTCGCCTGGTCACAGAGGGAGAAGCTCAACTGAAGGTGAGTCAGAGCTCGATTTTGCTAACGCTGATTTCAGCAACTGTATTTCAGTAGACCTGCCAGCATTTGGCAGCTTCTTGCAAATCAATTTTGATAGATCCTGAAATTTAGATTTTATCATTTTGAGATCTCACTGGGGAATTTTGTTATCAGTAGCTGATTTTAAAGCGTGTGCTACTTCAAGTCAAGGATGGTATCAATGATTATTCCCTTTCATCCAAATCATATTTGATTTCTTATCTAAACATACCTTAGCCACATATATTATATATATATGTTTAAAATGAGCTTTGGGGTGGGTAAAGTATTATTTTTGTCTTCTCCTTTGGGGTGGGTAAACTTTCTCTCTATTTTTTTTTTTTTTTTAGAGACTAGGTCTCACTATGTTGCCCAGGGTAGTCTCGAACCCGTGAACTCAAGTGATTCCTAGCCTTAGCCTCCCAAGTAGCTGGGATTACAGATGCACACCACCGTGCCTGGTGGGGGTGGGTAAACTTCTAATCCTACTTTTAACATCAGTGAACTGTCAGTAGCAGCTGCCGTTAGAATCCCAAAACCCAAATTGCAATGCTTACAGACCTCTGGTTGTTGCAGGATAGATAAGAGCATAACAATCTTATCAAGTAAGGATAAATCTTACACTTAAAGGTCGCTTCCCAGCAAGGCACCCAGAGACACAACCTGCAGGACCCATGGGTGCATGGAACACTTGGAAGCTGGGTGTTGGGTGAGTTTAGTCAGCCTTTTTCCTCCATTAGCCTGTACTATTGCAGTAATGTAGTTTTCCCCATCAGCACCTGTAGTACTGCATCTTCCCCATGATTGTGCACCCCAGTGAATGTGTACATGTGTAAGTGTGCACACCTGGTCCTAGGAGAGGGAGATAAAGAGGTGTGAGAGCACAAGTATAAGAACATGAGGAGATATCAGAGAGAGGGAAAGAGAACCCAAGGAAAGAATATGAAGACTCCTGGGGAGCTGGGGGGCTCACCTGCCAGCCTGTGTGTCTGTGTTACTGCTAAAACCAACGAAGAGCCTACACAGATGGTTGAGCCTAGTGCTTACAATTAATGATAAGGATTGGTCACAGGACAATTAGCAACAAGGATGGGATGGTTACCCAACACTGGGGAACCAGGAGGAGTCTAGACTGTTCTTGTAGTCTGTCGATCAGTTAGGCATATTTTTTAAAAAATTTATTAAAAAATTTATTTATATATAAATTTCACATCTTTGTAATCCCCAGGGATCACCCCTCCCCCCGACCATTCCCACCTTGTCACCCCCTCCCCCTGAGTTGTGTACTTCAGTTTGGTTGTTAGCTTGTTTTGACTTTTCTTCAGGGCTTTTTGTTTATCTTTCTCATGTCCCATATAACAGCGAAACCATTTGGTTTCTGTCTTTTTCTTTTTGACTTGTTTCTGCTAATATGATTTCTTCTAAGTACATCCATGTTATCATAAAATCATCCAATTTGTCATTTTTAATTGATGCGTAATATTCCATTGTGCATATATACCACATCTTTTTCATCCAGTCATCTGTTTTGGGACATTTCTGTTGCTTCCATGTCCTTGCAATTATAAATTGTGCTGCAGTAAACATCCAAGCACAGGTGTTCCTTTGTACAAGCATTGAGGCCTCCTTTGTGTAGATTCCCAAGAGAGCAATTGCTGGGTCAAATGGTAGCTCCATTTTCAATAATTTGAGGGTCCTCCACACAGCTTTCTCTAGTGGCTGGACCAGTTTACATTCCCACCAGCAGTGTAAGAGTGTTCCTTTCTTTCTACATCCCTGTCAGCACTTCTTGTTGCCCATTTTTTGGATGTGGGCCATTCTTACTGGTGTAAGGTGGTATCTCATTGTGGTTTTGAGCTGCAATTCCCTGATTGCTAGCAACATTGAGCAGTTTTTCATGTGCCTGTTGGCCATTTGTATTTCCTCTTTGGAGAAGTGTCTTTTTAACTCTTTTCCCCATTTTTTAACGGGTTTTTTACTTTGTTTTTGTTAAGTTGTGTGAGTTCTTTGTGTATCCTTGTTATCAGACCCTTATCACTTGTATGTAGAGCAAAAAATTTTCCCCCCCGCTCAGTTAGGTTTCTTTTTGTATACACTGTTGTCTCTTTTTCTGTACAAAAGCTTTTTAGTTTGATGTAGTCCCAGTTGTTAATGTTTTCCTTCATTTTTTTACCTGCTATAGATGTATCTAGAAATGAATTTCTAGATTGTAATTCATAGAGGGTTTTGCCCACATTTTCCTCTATGTATACTATGGTTTCTGGCCTTACATGCAAGTCTTTTATCCATTTTGAGTTATTTTTGTACATGGTGTGAGAGAGTTGTTTTGGTACAAGGCATATTCTTGCTATGTGGCCCATCCCAACAGTGGAGACCTTTGTGAGCTCTCATTAAGATCACAAGCAAATAATCAATTGTACTGTTTTCAGTACTCCATGAGGACACATTGGAGAAGCCACTTCACAACACACTTTGCACCTATCAGGATGACAGGGGAAGTCCAAGGATGTTGAACATGGCTTTACTCTCAACATCAAGGGAGGATGGTACTCAGGTACTTCTCTTATAGTAGGTGTCCTGAACTAGGTGTGGCTGGTTTAGAAGCGTAGGACCTGCAGGCAAACAAAACAGTTTTCTTAGAACTTCTCAGACTATTGTTCACCAAGACCCTCCAGCACAGCTGGCCTAGTTAACATGTAGCCTTGAGATGCATCTGCAGCGTTGGAAACAGTTGATAATAATGCCACCTTGGTGTATAGTTCGCAGGGGCCAAACTAGGCCTAGACTTGGCCCAATGCTGGCTTTGTCTATAAGTCACGTAAAAACTAATAGGGCTCCTTGGGCCCCTCAGGGCCTCTCACTGGCCACTCATGGGGTGCAGGGCCACAGCTGCGGCCAGAGCCCAGGGAGCTGGAAGCTGCTACTGGTGCTGGTGCCAGACTGGGGCCGCTGCTGCCGCTGTTGCTGCCACTGTTGCTGCTTGTGTGTCTCCCGCTGCCTCATTATAAGCACTTGTTCCTGGCCCCACACATGGACTTCATGATCTGCTGCCTTGGAAAACCAGCAAACTCATAGCTGAGGCCCTGGAGAAAGGCTCTTAAGGAAGAAGCCGTGGGGATCTACAGAAGATTGGGTCCCGGTGAAATGATTGGAGAAGACTCCTTTAAGCAGACTCAGTTCTGCTTAAAAAGGGAAAAAGGAGGAAAAAGGGAAAATAAGTTTCTGGAGTTTCCTCACAGCCTAGATCAGTTGACAAGAAGAGGGAAATGATTGAAAGTTGAATTAAATGCTTAGCACAGTGACCCACACTTGGGCAGCTTTGCCTCCCAGAGTATATTTGGCAAAGTTAGGAGATGGTTTTGGTGGTCACAACTTGGGGAGAGTCTACTAGCTCTAGTGAACAGAGGCCAGGGCTGGAGCTGACCCTACAATTCTCAGGACAGCTGCCTCCCAACAGGAGCCCAAAACATTAAGCATGTTGAAGTTGAGAAAACCTGTTTTAGCAGAAATATGATGTGTTCATTGAATTTTGTGTCCCTTACTCATGTTATTCCTTGATACAAAGCAAACGGCCTCTTGGTTTTGAATGCTATTTAAGGGAGAACTTAGCTAGATCCAGCCAGGTTTCTAATATCTGCATGTATCATGATAGGGGACTGGATGTCACAAGATAGTGTGGTATCAATTCCTTTCAACCGTGGAGCACTTACTTAATATAAAAAGCATTCAGATACTCCATTACAGCTATAGCACATTATTCATTTATAGTAGATCCATGATGATCACTGCTTATCAATTGAGAAATACTTTTTTTTTTTTTTTTTTTTTTGAGACTAGGTCTCGCTATTTTTATTTTTGCCCGTGGAACCTCAGGCTCTTGTTGCCTGGGGTACCACAGACTCAAGCAATCCCCAGCCTCAGCTTCCCAGGTAGCTGGGATGATAGGTGCACGCCACCATGCCCAGCTATTTTTTTGGAACTAGGTCTCGCTACGGACCCCAGGTGGGACTCGAACCGCAATCCCTAGCCCCGGCCGCTTCATAGGCTGAAGCTTACAAGCACGAGCCACCGTGCCCGGCCCGAGAAATACTTCTAAATGATTTTTTCTTATCGCAGTATCAATATACCTGAATAATAATCCTGCACATGTCAATCATTGGTGTATGATGCAAGAATTCAGACGAGCCTTTAAAAATCACCAGCTAAATTTTTGTCATGATTTAAAGAGTTTTCTCCTAAGAGAATTTTGATCAACTTCAGTGTTATGTCTAAGAGTAGAATATGTAAATAAAGGGTAAATCCACCAGCCCAGAACATTGTGTGCAATTAAGAGAGATTATTGTTAAAATGAACAGATACCTAATGAGTGGGAAAGATTATTTGTACATCAGACATCTGACAAGGTGCTGCAAGAATTCATAGAGCCACAAAGAATTCATCCAGCTCAATAAAAGGAAAACAAATACCCAAAAGATGGGCAGAGGAGCTACACAGGCACTTCAAGGAAAGAATCTATATAGGTGGCCAACAGGCACATGAAAAAAAAGTTCACATCACTTATCATCAGGGAAATGTAAATCAAAATGTCAGTGAGACCATGAGAATGGCCCACATGAAAATGACCAGAAACAGTGGTGTTAGGGAGGATGAACCCCTAGTTTGTTGGTAGGAATTTAGACTAGTTTAACCCCTATGGAAAACAACATGGAGTTTCTCAAAATACTAAAAATAGATCTGCCACATGGCCCAGAAGTTCTGTTCCACTATATCTATGTGAAAAAATAAAAGAAGAAAACATGAGGGGATGCATGCACTCGTTCGTTGCAGTATATTTACAATAACCAAGCGATGGCAAAAATCTAAGTGCTCAATGACAGAAGAGTGGGTCAAGACAATCCTTTTTAAAATTTTATTTCATTTTTAAAAATTTATACATATATATTTCACATCAGTCACTTCATTGTAAGTTTAATATTGTACTGTAACTGTTTTCTTCCCTCCAGTGTCATCCCCACAGTTCTCCCACCACCTCTGCCCGGTAATCCATAACCATAATCCTTTGTGTCCTTCCGGGCTGTTGCTCCCTCCCTCCCTCCCCCTCCTTTCCCCTCCCTCCCCCTCCTTTCCCCTCCCTCCCCCTCCTTCTCCTTCCCGCCGTATGTCTCAGTTGTGATCAGCTTGCAAGCTTGGTCTTTTTCCTATTGGCCTTGGCTCCCTGGTCTATGGCTCCCCAAGAGAATCCTTTTTGATGACAAACATGGTTACTGAAGTCCAGGCAAGGTGATAAAGGAAGCCACCTCACAAATGTGATAGGGAATGAGACCAGAACAATGCCATCTAGCTTCAGCAGTGGTGAAGTGCTGAGATCGAAAGGATTAACACAATTATATAGCCACCAAAGGCCAGGCCTATGGGGCTGCCATCTCATGACCATCATAAATCATATGGTAGAGGGAGACCACTGTTCATTCTCTTGGCCATGGCAACTACTCTCACCTTCTCTTCTGTGCCAACTTACCCCTCCCAATAATTGTCACGAATGTGACATCACTGTATTTGCCTCTTTCCTTTTACAGTTTTCTGATAAATCTAAACCTTACGTCTTTTTCTTAAACAAATGAAATCCAAAGACAGAAAGAACCCCAGAATGTAGTGAAACAGCACCAAAAATCATTTTTAAAGGGAAGTGAATTTTAATGGCAGAGGAAAGAGAAAGACTGAATAAAATAAATTTACAAATTCACCTCAGAAAGTAGGAACATTTTATTCTTATTGTTAAAATTTATAAATATAGACTGAAGACTTGTTTACAATTATAAAACAGGTTGCATACTATAGGGAGACAAATATTGTGTAAAATCTTTAACATAGTAAATCAACAAGATAAAAATAATGAGTGACAAGTTGTGATACATAAATTATTGACTTAGGAGAGAAGACAGCTGGCTATTAATTCTACAAGGGAAGAGGTGGTAGAGGCATGAGAGAGGAGGAGAATAAAAGACTTTGGTTACATTTCTTGTATTTCATTTTCAAATCAGTACAGCCAGAGAGAAAGTGTCAGGGATCCCCAAAGTCAGTGGTCCAGAATTCTACCTTAAATTGAAACTCTTGGTAACATAAACTCATTTGCTACTATCCAATGTCCTGCTCACTACCTGAAATGTTGCAGAAATTTCTCCTTTGTCCTTTTCACAGCTGCCTTCACTTCCATGTTTTTAAGGCTGTAGATGAGGGGATTCAACATGGGTGTGACAGCACTGTACTGCAAGGAGGAGAGCATATCGAGAGAGGAGCCGGAAGTGGGCATAAGATAGCGAATCAAGCCTGACCCAAAGAACAGAACCACTGCAGTGAGGTGGGAGGAGCAGGTGGAGAAGGCCTTGCTTCTGCCTGTGGTAGAGCTGATGCTCAGGATGGCAGAGACAATGCGAGCATAGGAGAAGAAGATGGGGAAGAAGGTTCCAAGTCCATGCAGTAAGATGACGCAGATCAAGATGTCAATGTGGATGGAGATATCAGAGCAAGACAACGGGAAGAGGGAGGGCAGCTCACAGGTGTAGTGGTGTATGATTTGGGGCTCACAGAAATCCAGGTTCACGGCCAGGAGCACAATGATGACTGAGGTGGAAGAGGCCAGAAACCATGAGAGCAACACCAGCTTCACACAGAGCTCGTTGCTCATCATCTGGCTGTAGAGCAGAGGGTGGCAGATGGCACAGTAGCGGTCGTAGGCCATCATGGACAGCAGAAAGGCTTCAGTCCCGGCAGTGATGTACACAAAGAAGACCTGAGTCAGGCATCCCCTCACAGAGATGATTTTCTTGTCAGACAGGAGGTCCTTCAGCAGCTTGGGCACAGTGACGTTGGAGAAGCCAAGGTCTAGGGAGGAGAGATTACTCAAGAAGAAGTACATGGGGGTGTGAAGGTGGGAATCAGTCCCGATCACCAGCAGCAATGTAAGGTTCCCCACCATGGTCAGGAGGTAAATCCCCAGGAAGAGCACAAAGAGCACGATCTCGACGTAGGGGTTGTTGGACAGTCCGATGAGAATGAACTCGGTGACGGTGCTGTGGTTCCTGGAGGCCATTGGTGGAGGAGATTCTCCTGGAATGAAATAGAGGGAGGAGGTGCCCTGTCCCTTTAAACATCATCCCTCTTCTCACACATCTCTCCCTGCTTCATCCGTATCTGTGCATAAATAGCTCCAAGCTGCCTCCCTACAACTCAGTGAGAACTTTTATTTTGTTATCCCCAGTGGAGGGTCCCATCCTCATATCCTTCAGACAATCTTCCACCTCTTCCAAAGGGGCTTCCTGGAAAGGGAATAGATGGTTCATCTACAGTCATAGCATTTAGATTCTACTGTAGCTTTCACACAGTTTGGAAATCCCACCAATTATGGTGCACATATATTTATATCTAACGTGTGCTGGATATAAATCCAGCAAATTTATAAAACTTCTTCCCCTGCAGTTTATCAATGATACATATTTTTTGGTTCAAACTCCAGTGTAGATGTCTATTAGGCACAGTTCTTCTGTCATGTAAAAAATGTTACATTTAAAAGAAAAAGCAGAAATGAATGTAATGTAGATGCAGTAGCTTCCTAAATAAAATTTTTATGGAAAGGGGAGGCTACTAAGGCAAAAATGCTGGGGCTCATGACAGTCACAATGTGTCTCGGCCTCCACATTAAAAAAAAAAGATTTAATTGTAATAATGCA
The DNA here is from genome assembly GCA_004024945.1 of Uropsilus gracilis. Taxonomy (NCBI): domain Eukaryota; kingdom Metazoa; phylum Chordata; class Mammalia; order Eulipotyphla; family Talpidae; genus Uropsilus; species Uropsilus gracilis. The sequence goes on along the minus strand of PVHY01011229.1, from coordinate 37,417 downwards.
GTATTAGAAACAGAGCCCTTTCATTTTATTTCTTGATTGACTATATATGTATATATATTTTCTCCATCGTTGTAGATCCTATAGTTCTCCCAGCACCATGCCACCTGTGAACCATCACCAAGCTCCCTTGTGTTCACCCCTCCCCTGATTTTGCCCATCCTCCCTCCCTCTTCCTCCCTTGCTTAAGCTTCAGTTCTGTTATCAGCCTACTAGTTTTAACTTTTTCTTGTCCTTTTGTTTGGTTTCTCTATTTCTCACATATAATTGAGACCATCTGGTATTAATCCCTTCTAGCTCATCCATATTGCCACAAATGACACAAGCTTATCTTTTTTTAGTTGCTGAAGATATATATATATATATATATATATATATATATGTATACATATATACATATATCACTTATATACCATTGTGGTCTATGAATACACCACAACTTTCTGATACATTCATCTGTTTTGGGGCATTTGAGTTGCTTCCTAGTCTGGCTACTGTAAATAGTGATGCAATAAACTTAGAGTTCAGGTTTCCTTTTGAATTAGTATTTTTGCATCCTTTGGTTGAATTCCCAGATGGAATTATTGAATAAAATGAGGTCCATTTTCAATAGTCTGAGAGTCCTCCATACAGCTTTCTATAATCAGAGACCTTTCTTAATCACTATATAAATGGTATCAAGGCAATAGTGTGAAATTTTAAGAATATTGTTATCCCTCAGATAAGGAATTTTATCCCTGCTCTACCTGGGAGAAAGCTGACACTTCTGATATCTGATGTTATGTTGACAAGCAGAAGAAACAGGAAATAAATTATATTATTTTTTTCTATTTATCAGGCCAATATCTAGGTTTAGAGCACAATAATAAGCAGTTTCTCATTTTGACATTTAGAGTTCTCCCTCATCTGCTTTCAAACTTTGAGCCTTTCATCCACTTTTGATACCAGGCAGGTCTTTTCATGTCTGTGCACACTCTCATTTCAAACATCCTCCTCCTAGTCCCACTGACCCTAACCTAACTCTTCCCGACCATCCAGTGTAACTGAGAAGCTGTTCTAATCTCCTTAGTATGTCTTAAGAGCGCCCTCCTCTCACCATAATTCTCAGGTCAAATGGTGGGCTGCTTACTCTCTTGAAGTCATAATCTGAATTTTGTTCTCACATTAAACCTGTATATCATTTTTCACCCTGCAGTCTGTCATCTAGTCCAGGACATGGACCTCAGCTTAAAACAACAGTTACATTGCATTTCCCTTACTCTGTCCCTACACCCAAGCCTCTGGTTACCTCTTAGATCTCTTTCAGATTATGCTGAGCGCTGCTACATGGCAGCTCATGTGTGCTTTAGATAAGACCTTCTGACTGTACACAACCTCTGCCTTCTACTTTGATAGCCCACCAAACTAACACCCAGCAGAAGTGTTGCCGACCTCGTTGCCCATCAGAGGTGCGTGGGCTCCCACTGCAGGGCATCCAGGAGGCTCTTCTCTGCAGACTGCTGCCCAAGCCCTGCACCTGCTCTGCTGGCCTCTGGGCATAGAGCTCATGGCACTTTGTTGCCATTCAAGACACACTTGCATTTCTGTGACAAGAGTCATATATTCTCTTACTGTCACGTAAGAACCAGAGCAAAAGAATCTTGGAGTTTTAAACTTCTCTTGCATCCTCTTATGCTTGGTGTCAGCTGTGTGTCTGAGAGGAACAGACGGTCAGCAGTTTATTTTAATGATGATAGTGAGAATCATTTGGACTCAAATTCTGGGCCATGTACTAAATCACTGTCTTATGTGAAGATCCCTGCCTGACTTGGATGGCTTGAGGACAATTAATAACTATTCTATTTTTCTTGTCACACAAAAATACTTAATTGTGCTGCTTCATGCCAATCCCACCGGCCATCGAGGAAGAGGGCACTGGCCTGTCAAGAGAAGCTTCAGTTCTGATGCCGCTGACTCACCAGCACAAGCTTAAACCTTAGCCCCTGGGTAGATTACCTGTGAGCCAGGACACACATGACAATGTTGACCTTTGACCTTTGTGTACAACCTCTGTGGGCTTGTAGCTGAGATCCAGTGATGGAGAAGCGTAACTAGCTGGAGAGGTTAGTCTTGAGGATCCTGCATGGCTGAAATTAAAAGCAGCATTTTGAGTCAATTCATACAAACAAAACAAAATGAAAAATGGAAGCTATTCTTTCTAAAGACTTAGATATTCTGAACAATTTAGAAATAGAGTTATCCTGCAAATTGCTTACATTTTGTGTGTGTGTATGTGTTCGCTCACAAAAGGATCTGGCCAGTGTCTGCAGGGGCATCAAGCTCTCATCTTAAGAACACTGTAGTGTGTATAAAGAATCATTCTCTGTTCTACCCAACACCCACTATTGTGTGAAGGCAGTAGTTACTTTTTGAGATTTCCTCAGTGACCTGGGGCATCTCTTTATTTGAATACCACATCCATTAAACATAAAAATAAATCAAACTTGCAGCCACTCTTTGGAAGAAAAGTGTTGGCTTCATTGATTGCTGAAATATAAAATGCTGATTCTGAATTTAGAATATAGGATGAGAGGGCTGGGCACGGTGGCTCGTGCTTGTAAGCTTCAGCCTATGAAGCAGCCGGGGCTAGGGATCAGGGATCGTGGTTCGAGTCCCGCCTGGGGCCCTTTGTGAGACCTAGTTCCAAAAAATAGCTGGGCGTGGTGGTACACGCCTGTAATCCCAGCTACCTGGGAAGCTGAGGCTGGGGATTGCTTGAGTCTGTGGTACCCCGGGCAACGAGAGCCTGCGGTTCCACTGGCAAAAACAGCGAGACCTAGTCTCAAAAAAAAAAAGAAAAAAGAAAAAAAAAAAGAATATAGGATGAGAGCAGGAGAAGACAGGAAAAGAACAGGAAAAAAAAGACAAGAGATTTTGATGATGGAAGGGCAGGAGACATAGAAAGGTTTCAGGAGGGTCAGTGTACCACTTTACCGACATGGACACTTCAAGTCTATGACATCCCTGGTCACTGGATCAGTATTTCTCACAACAGAACAAGTAGAATGCTGGGTATTTTTATGATATGACTCTTAGAAGATTCAGTAAAATAAGCATCTCACAATTCAGCTATTAATATAAAAATCACAGATTTATTTCACTGATTTAAGGATTGAAGCCCCACATTTAGAAGAACAGCTCTGATGGACATATTGTCTTAGTTAATAAATCATTCCCTCAGGTCAACTATGTGACAACAATGTACATAAAATGAGATATTCTCTAAGTGTCTGGTAAAGAATCTTGCTTACACTGATTGCTTCTAGACATTTTATGGAAAACAGAAACGAATGAGAGATAAAAGATCAGGCTGAACAAGGTGTCATGAGGGATCCACTGGACCCAGCAGTAAAATCCAGATCTTAGGTGTTTGAAAGAAGAATTTGAATGGGGCAGAAGGCTATCAGCTCCGGCAGCAGGAAGAACTAAAGATGAGCCTCACTTTCTGGAAGCTGCTGTCAGAACTGTCCTTTCCTGCAGGGAGGGTCCCATTTACTGTCTCTGATGTCTGCGTTTCCCTGCAGGCATCAGCTTTGGGCAAATATTTTGGATCTGCATGGGAGGGTGTATGCCTTGGCTGTAAAGTCCTCAAGGTTAAGCAGGGAGGAAAACAGGACTTTTCTGAGAATCTGCCCAGGGCAGCCGGTACAAATGTACTTTTGAGAAAAAGACATCAGTTGGAAAAAGAAGAGGTGGGCTGTTAAGAAGTAGGATGTTTTCAGCTCTAATTTCAGAATGGGGAAAGGTTGGTACAGGGAGCTCGGGCTTCAGGGTTAAATCTGTCATGAAGTAGCAGTAGGATGAAAACATACAGCTTCGCAGGAAGAATAGAGGGAACACAACAAAATGAGAGAAGATAGTTACCATTTTCCTGGCTTTTCTTGGTGGAGGTGGCTCTATGTGTTCTGTCTTGCAACAATGGGTAGACAAATTATAGGTAAATTCTCCCTGCAAGAGAACTCCTGTTACAAGAGTCTGAAACTGGAAAGAGCAGATAGATTTTTTCCTTTGCTATTGGCAAGTGAAGGAAATTAGAATACATCTTTCAAGCTCTGGAAATACTGGGTATGTCTAAGAATCAAGATTACTACCCTGAAAACTTAACCTAGATTACTGTCATTTTACAATGCAGGACATAATCTGGCAAGACAAGAATTCTTATAATATGACCTCATATTTAGAACTGGCAACTATTTCATGAAAGGCTCACATGGTCTCAGCAGCAGGAACGCCATCTCATTTATTTCCTATGTAATTCGGAATACTCTTTTAAGAGTATCATGTAATGCAAGAGCAATCTAATGGAACCAATCAGAAGGCCAGCTATGCTCAGGCAGCCAAGGACTAGGTCAAGTGCCCAGGGGAAGCTGAGTCACTAGCCATATTAACTGAGTCCCAGATGAGGCTCAGTTCCCAGTTCACCAGAAAGTTAAACCGAGGATTCACAGAGGGTGATGCCCAGGGTCATATTGGAAGTTTCTCAATTAATGCAATACGTTAAAACTCAAAAAGGAATATTATTAGGCTTTGGGGGGTGGGGGGGGTGGCAAAAAGGGAAAATAAAAGTGGACATTTTCCTCTTGCCAACACCAGGTGAGAACACGCTTTAAAGACCATGCGTGGAGACTGAGTGATGAAACATCTGAGCTCCAGGTCATTTTACACTGTGCATTTGAGTTTTCCTCATTTATACAACAGGACTGTTTATTATAATAATTAAATAAAAGGATATCACTCTACCCTGGAAAAATTGTCTAGAGTTTCTATTTTTAGCCTATGATGGAGTTTTAAGAGTGTTTGTTAAAGAGCACAGATTCTTTTAATAAGTGAATTTTTGAAATATGTAAAGTCAAAGAAGTTTTCATCTAAATCAAATTTATTGACTTGCTTTTGTTTACAAGGCTGCAAAACTTTGGGGGTTCAAATGCTCACCTTAACTTGTACACATGCTTCACTCACCCTCCCCCAATATCCCAGTGCCTGTCCTCTCTCACTATACCTTCTCTAGTTTCTCCTGGTGCCCTGCACTCTCCTGTGACCCAGTAGTTCTCACAAAGTCTGTAAGGGCTTTAGTGGGTGTGTGAGTTGCCTGTTTGTTTTCTTTGAGATTTCATGTTCCAAAAATGATGAAACCACCTGCTAATTATCTCTTACTTTTCTGGCTTATTTTACTTAGAATAATCTCCCCCACCCCCAGATATATACTTATTGTTCTAAAAGGTGTTATTTCATCTTTGTTAATAGCTAACTATTCCACTGAGCATGTATATCATACAAAACTTTGGGAGGGATGTTAAAATCCCACCCCTCTTTCTAGAGAACCCCACCCTCTGCCCTAGCCTACTGCCAGCCCTGTTCTTACCCCTATGCTTAGGCTTTACCTTGGCCCTGATGTTAAAAAGTAAAAGGGTGAATTTACCCAGAAATAGTATATAGATCTGGAAAACTATGCTCCATATAAGTATTATTCATATAAACAGACACCCTTTTGAGTGGGAGAAAATAGTTACATCCAATGCATATTGTAAGGTGCTTTATCAAACATGGAGCTCACATTAGTCAAAAAAGTGAACAATCCAGTTAAAAACTGGGCAGAAGAGCTAAAAAGACACTTCTCCATGGAAGAAATACAAATGGCCAAAAATGTTCAGCATCACTTATTATAAGGGAAAAGCAACTCAAAACAAAATCACCTATCCTACCTCACACCAGTGAGAATTGCCCATATTAAAACAAACAAACAAAAACTGGAAACAGCAAATGCTGGTGAGAACATGAAGGAAAAGGAATCTTCTTATATGGCTGCTGGGAATGCCGACTGGCCTGGCTATTATGGAAAGCTGTGCCAAGATCCTGCAGAGCACTAAAAATGAACCTGCCATGTGATCCAGTGATTCCATTGCTAGGCATCCACCCAAAGGATGCAAAGACACTGATTTGAAAGGAAACCTCCTATGTTTATTGCAGTGCTATTTAAAACAGTCTAAGTATGGACACATCTCTCTCATCTCTCTAAAAAAGCCCCTGATGTCCACTGGTGGAGTGTGGCCCCTGGCTCCATACCTGACTGATGTGTGGCTGGGGGGAATCCCACCAAGGTTTTTTTTTTTTTTCAATTTTATTTTTTTAATTTGATTGCACACATATATGTTTGTGTGCATATACACACACATTTATATATACATATATTCTCCACATCATTGTTTACCCTGAGGTTCTCCCACCACCTTATCACCCATTGGAACATCTTAATCTCTTGGTTTGCGAGAACTCTGTTGATCTCGGCAGGGCTGAGGATTGCTGGAGCTGGAGGTCATGAGGTCTCTGTGCACTCTTGGTTCCTCTTAGAAGTGTGTCCCCCCCTTCCCTAGACCAGGTTGGGGTTGGTGAGGGCCTGATGAAGTTCATGAGAACTCTGTTGCTCTAGCTGGTAACTTTTTTGTATAGACCTCAATGTGGGTACAAAGGGACACCTGTGCTCGGATGTTTGTTGCAGCACTATTTATAATTGCAAGGACATGGAAACAACCCAAATGCCCCAAAACAGATGACTGGTGAAAAAAATGTGGTATCTATACACAATGGAATATTAGGCATCAATTAAAAATGACAAATTTAATGATTTTTTGGTAACATGGATGTACCTAGAAGAAATCATATTGACAGAAACAAGTCAGAAGGAAAAAGACGGAAACCAAATGGTTTCACTAATATATGGACAACCAAACGAAAGTACATAACTGGGGAAGGGGACCAGCTGGATTGGCCAGGGAGGGGAGGTAGTGGGTGACCCTCAGGGATCACAATGATGTGAAATATATATATATATATATATATATATATATATATATATATATATATATATATATAAATTACTTAAATAAAAAAAATAAATTAAAGCAAGTAGCAAAAAAAAAAAAAATTAGTTGACCATATATGTGTGGCTGTATATTCTGGGCACTCAATTCTGATCCATTGGTCTGATTGTCTGTTTTTGTGCCAGTACCATGCTATTTTAATTATTATGGCTTTGTAGTATAATTTGAAGTCTGGGATTGTAATACTTCCATTCTCTTTGTGTGTGTGGTTATATTTCTGCACTCTCTTTTCCATTGATCAATGGTTCTGTTTTGTTCCAGTATCATACTATTTTGATTACTGTTACTGTTTGGTATAGTTTGAAATGAGGGAATGTGATATTTTCATTTTCCTTCTTTTCTCTCAGAACTGCTTTGGCTATTCAGACTATTTCATGGGTCAATATAAATTTAATAGTTGTTCCATTTCCCTTAAAAATAATTGCGATTTTGCTAGGTATTGTATAAACCTGTAAATTGCCTTAGATAACATGGCAGTACTAACAATGTGTGTCCTTCCAATCCATTCAAGCAGGTTATCTTTTCATTTTTTGTATCTTGTATTTATTTAACAGTATCTTTATAGTATCTTATTGGAGGCTGTTGATCATTGTCTTTGTTAAATACTCCACAATATTTCATTCTTTTCAGTACAATTCTGAATGGGATTACTTTTGAAATTTCTCTTTCCTCTAATTCATTATTTGCATGTAGAAGAAATACAATTTATTGTTGTATATTGATTTTGTCTCAATTAACTATATTCATTTATTTCTAGCCATTTTTTGTCTAGTCTTTTGTATTTTCAATGTATATTATCATTTAATTGGCAAATGGTAATAGTTTTACTTTTTTTTCAATTTGGATTTTTTTTTCTGTTTTTTCTTATCTATTTCCTCTAGCTTGTATTTCAAAAACTATGTTAAACCATACTGGTATAGTGAACCAACTTGTCCTCTTTCTGAGTTTAGGAGAAATGCTTTCAGTTTGTCACCATTGATGTTGATATATTCATTTCATTCCCATTTTATCGAGTGTTTGTATCAAATGAGTTTTGAGTCTTGTCAGATGCTTTTTGGGGGTCATCTATTGAAATGATTAAGTGATTTTCATCTTCCTTTTTGAAAATGTGGTCAATAAACTTGTTTGATTTACATTTGTTGAACCAATCTTGCATCCCCTGAATGAAATCTATTTGGTTATGGTGAATAATTCTGTTAATATATTGCTCAATTCAATTTTCAGTAGCTTTGCATCTATTCTATACTTACCCTTAGGACTTAGGTTTGTTTCCTGGAGGTTGAAGAAGATTGAACTCCAACCATATACTCTGTTTCTTATAGTTGTTCACTACAGATAATAACTTACACTCTTTGAGCTGTCCTTATTTGAGCTTGTGATCAGGGTCATGTTAGCTTCATAAAATATGCTACAGAGTTTTTCACCCTTTTCAATTTTTTTGTTAATTTGAGTAGGAGAAGTCTTAGGTATTCTTTGAAGGTTTGCTAGAAGACACTGGGCTTAGGTTTTTAGAGAGACATTTGATTACTCTCAATTTCTTTACTTACAATTGGGCTGTTTAAACTGTCTTATTTCACCATGGTTCAGTATTGCAAGGTTATATAATTATAAAAATTTGTCTATTTCTTCCAGATTTTCCTTCCTGCTTATGGAGACATGCATAGTAGGAACTTATGATTCTTTATGTTTCTACAACATTTGTTTTGATTTCACTTCTTTTGTTTCTGATTTATCTATTTGGGATTTTTTCTTTTATTTGTGAACTTGGCTAAGGATTATAATTTTTGTTTATTTCTTCAAAGAACCAGATCTTGCTTCCACTCATTCCTTGAGCCTTTTCTCTTTTCTAGTTCATTTATTTATGCTCTAATTTTTATTTCCTGCCTTCTACTATGTAGGAGTGAGACAACAAGAATCCAAAACAAAAATGAAGAAAACTCATAATGGAGGGAAAAAACAACATAGCAAAAAATGCTGATTAGGCTGAACTCAGACTTCTCTGAAGAAATACTACAGGCAAGATGTAAACAGAGCAACATAGTCACAGTTCTGCAAGGTAAAAATTGCCAAACATGGATATTCTCTCCTGCAAAACTCTCCTTTAGATGTGAAGGAAAAATAAAGACCTTCTGAGTCAGTTATAATCTGAGGAAATTTGCAACTATTATGCCCCATTCCTTCCAAGAACACTAAAGGAGCTCTGGTATTTGAAATAAGGTAGGAATAAACATAAGGAACCAAAAGACAATCATTGAACCACAAAAGTAAGGACAAAGTGGCAGCAGCAAATTTTCCTATATCAATAGTCACTGTAATGTCAGTGCACTAAACTCACCAATGAAAAGAAACAGAGTATATAGTTGGGATCCAATCTTCAACCTCCAGGAAACAAACCTAAATCCTAAAGGTAAGCATAAACTGAAAATAAAGTGATGGAAAACAACTCACAATGGTAGTCAAAGGCAGAAAAGGACAGCTATCCTTATATCAGATAAAATAGACTTCCATGTAAAAAGAAAACAAGAGACAGGGATGGACACTATAAATAATCAAGGAAGACAAAACACTCCTCAATATATACTCACCAAACAAAGAAGCATCAAAATACATGAGACAATTACTATCAAGTTTGAAAACAGATATTGGAGAAAATACGTATGTAGTAGGAGACTTCAATACCCTACTCTCACAAATGGGTAGGTCAACCAGACAGAAAATAAACAGGACACAATAGCCTTATCTAGAGAATTAGATTACTGAACTTTGTAGAAATTTATAGGGCAATGCACCCACCAGAAGCAAAATACACATTTTTCTCAAGTACTTAGGTGACATTCTCCAAAATAAACTACATTCTGGGACACCAACCACATATCAACAAATTCACAAAGACTGAAATCATAACCAGTATTTCTAAGACATAAACATTGAAATCAACTATCAAAAGAAAACAGGGAAATCTTTTAATACATGGAGACAAAACAGCACAATACTGAAAGACCACTATGTTAAAGAGAAAAAATTAATAATTACCTCAAGAAAAATGATAATGAGCACACAAACATCCAAAACTTACCGGATGCAGCAAAAGCAGAACCAAGAAGGAAATATAAAGCAATACAGACCTTCATCAACACATAAGGAAGAGCTCAAATATGCTACCTTTTCTTTCAACATGAGAAAGAAGAGAAACAAGAAAAAGCAAGCCTAAAATCCAGTAGAACAGAAATAATCAAAATCAAAGTAGAAGGAAATAAAAATGAGAATAAAAAAAAGTCCAAAAGACTGCTGGATCTGGTTCTTTGAAAAATAAATCAAATGGACAAACTTTAGTTAGCAAATTCCACCAAGAAATTAGAGGAGAAATTTAAAATAAGTAGAATCAAAAATGAAATGGAGAAATCACAACAGATTCTGTGGAAATTCAGAGGATAATTGAAGACTACTCTGAACACGTTTCCTGAAAAATTTAATAACCTAATAGCAATGGAGACATTCTTTGAATTGTACAATCATCTAAGACTGAATAGAGAAGGAATAGACATTCTGAGCAAACCAATTCAAGCAAGGAAATTGAAACAGTAATCAAAACTCTCCCCCTAAATAAGAATCCAGGACCAGATGACTTCACAAGTGAATTCTACCAAAACGTCAAAGATAAATTAATGCCTATATTGCTGAAATGCTTCCCCCCCCCGAGAAAAAAACAAAAAAGAAGGAATACTCCTACATATTTTTGTCTATTTATTTTTTTGTTTTTTTTATTATTTTATTTTAAATTATATATATAACATCATTGTGTACCCTGGTGTTCTCCCATTTCCTTAACACAAGTTAACCATTTTTCTTAATCTTTTGTGATCCCACATAATTTTAATGAGGCCAAATTACTCTAATACCAAACCAAAGACAATACAGAAAAGTAAATTACTGACAAGTTTCCCTAACGAACATCCACTTAGCAATTCATAATAAAACCCTAGCAAACCAAATCCAACAGTGCATCAAAAGGATCATACATCATGACCCAGTGAGATTCATACCAGGGACTCAAGACTAGCTCAATATCTGGAAATCAATGAGCATAATTCAGCATATCAACAAAAAGAAAGATAAAACCACATGATCATATCAATAGATGCTCAGAAAACATTTGATTAAATCCATTACATATCCATTTAGGATGAAGTTCCACAAAAACTGGGATTAAGTGGAATTTACCTTAACATAATTAAAACCATGATAACAAACCCATAGATTTAATTTTCAGTGGTAGAAAAACTGAAAACGTTTCCACTAAAGTCTGATGTAAGACAAGAATGTGAACACACACCACTGTTATTCAACATACAGCAATTAGACAAGAGGCAGTTATAAAAAAAAATCCCAGCTGGTAAAGAAGAAGTTTCTGCAGTTGACATGATAATATATGCAAAGAATCCTCAAGCCTCAGTTGAAAAACTAATTGAAAGAATTAATAAGCTTAGCAATGTTGCAGGGCATAAAATCAATACATAAAAATAAGCTGCCTTCTTCTACATAAACAATGAGATTGAAGAGGACAAAATTAATAAGTAATCCAATTTACTACTACACACAAAAAAATGAAACACCCTCAATACTTGGGAATAGAGCTCACAAAGAAGGTAAAAGAGCTATAGAAAGAAAATTATAAGACATTGTTGAAAGAAATAGAAGGCAAAAAGAAATTGGAGAAATACTCCCTGCAGATTAGAAGAATCAACATCGTCAAAAATGGCCATCCCACCCAAAGCAATATACAGATTCAACACAATCCCAATAAAAATATAAATGATATTTTAAAAATAATTGGAGCAAATACTCTTTAAACATACATGGAATCATAAAAGATCCTGAATAGTGAAAGCAATCTTGACAAAGAAGAAATGGAGGTATCACACTTCGGATCTTAAGTTATTTTACAAAGCCATACTAATTAAAACAATCTGGTACTAGAACAAAAGTAGACACGATGACAAATGGAATAGAATTTAGAGCCCAGAAATAAATCCACATATATATACACATACAGTTCATTTGAAAAATGATCCAAAAACATACACAGAACAAGGATAGCCTCTTTCACAAATGGTGTTGGAAAACTGGACAGCTGCATGCAAAAGAAAAAAAGTAGACCACAGTCTCATCCCATTCACCTAGACTAACTCAAATTAGATCAACAACTTGGACATAAAATTTGAAACCATGAAAAACTTAGAGAAAGCATAGGCAAAACATTTTATGACATTTATTGATACCTTTAGGAATTCATCCCCAATAGCAAGAGAAAAGAGAACATAAATAGTTTGGTCTGCATAGAACTAAAAAGTTCTCTACAGCAAAAGAAACCATAACTAAAAGGAAAATACCCAACGGAATGGGAGAAAATATTTGCAAATCATATATCTGACAAAGTGATAGAGGTGCTATGGTGAAATTGGGGGGCCATAGTTCCAGCATGGTAATGCTATAAGAATATAGCAACCATTGTGCCCTGGTGGGCAGGGACTTAGAGAAGGGAAGGCAAGCCTTCTCATGAGAGGAACAGAGAGAGGGGATTTTTTTGCCCTTATGTTTTATTCTTTATATATAATATATATATACATACATACATACATACATATATACATACATATATACATAATTTCTTACATAGATAAATGGTTGCTGGGGTGCCTTCCCTCCCCACCCCCCAACCCCTGATGGCCCGACCGTTTACTCAGACTCCTCTCTCGTTGTTTGATGATTTATGTTCAGTCCACAGGTCTCTCTTCCTTTTCTGTGTTTGTGTCTGTTTGACAGGTGAGCGACTGTGTTCTTGGTACACAGCATTCTGTGCAGTAAGGATTGTAGTCTTAGCTTTGCATTGGGCAGCCTGTCCGTGCTCATTTGAGGTTTAACAATGTCTTCTCACTGCTGGCTGCCCATCCCAGTCCAATCCATTGCCTCTTCACCCCATAGCTCTGCCTTCTGGCTTGGGGGGCCTTGCTCCTAGTCGTTTTCAGCCAGCCTGATGGCAGAGGGTGCTTGGTGGGTGTGCAGAGGTTAGTTGGCAGCTGCAGGTGCATGCTGATCAGGGCACCCATGGCCCCCACCGAGAGAGGGGATTTAAGAAGAACAGAGAGAAAGGGAGAGAGAGAAAGAGAGAGAAAGCTGAAAGAGGGATAGAGCAGAGGAGCAGCAAGGAGGCTGGTAGCCTTGGAGCTGTTGGTGCCATGTGTGGTAGCAGGGCAGGGAAGGAAGCCACAATATGGGGTTCCATCTCCAGCCTGGGCTGGTGAGGAGCCTGAGGAAGCATATTGGAGAAACTTGTGACTTGTATAAGCTGACTTTGACTTGGAAACATGATATTTGAAAACTTGCTTTAACTTTGAAATAGCAAAACTTGGAAATTGTCTGGAGACCTGAAGAGAACTTGGAACGTTGCATTCATCATGAGACATCTGAAGTGGTTGCTGCTGCTGTAACAAGTGAGACTTGGTGGTTCGGGCTGGAGTTGTGCCTTTCGGAGGAGGATCAACTTTTATCTTGGTTTCTTCATTTGGCTTGAAGTGAATGAGTTGTCTTTGAAGGAAAAGTAACAATGCCATTTTGGTTTCTTCTTTTGCTTGAAGTGAATAGCTGTGCCTTTGGAGAAGGATTGACGGTGTCATCTTGGTTCCTTCATTTGGCTTGAAGTTGGGACAGCTGCCATTTTGTGGATGCACGTGGCTGAAGGACCCACATGAGCTTCTTGGACTAAAGACTGAGCTGTGTGGTAAGGTTACCAAAGGGGTCCCTTGTACTCTTAGTGACTTTGGTTTATTTTGTCTTTTTAGAAGGGACTAAATCTGGTTTTGCTCCTTTTTAGGATAATGTGGTCTTGCTACTGTTCACATGGGCTGGGGAGAACCTCAAGAGTGACTGGATTTAAAGGACCAGTTGCTCCCATTTGAAAGTTTAGATTAAGTTCTCTGTTTTGCCTATTTTTTTTTTACTGATATTTTATTTTATTTATTTATTTATTTATTTATTTTTTGAGACTAGGTCTTGCTATTTTTGCCCGTGGAACCACAGGCTCTCATTGCCCGGGGTACCACAGACTCAAGCAATCCCCAGCCTCAGCTTCCCAGGTAGCTGGGATTACAGGTGCGCACCACCACGCCCAGCTATTTTTTTTGGAACTAGGTCTTGCTACGGGCCCCAGGCGGGACTCGAACCGCGATCCCTAGCCCCTGCCACTTCATAGGCTGAAGCTTACAAGCACGAGCCACCGTGCCCGGCAGTTTTGCCTATTTTTTAAACCCAATTTCAAAAGAACTGACATTAAAGCTATATAAACAACTCATAAAGTTCTACAAAAATAATACAAACAATCCAATTAAAACTGAGTCAAAGGCTAAACAAATACTTCTCCAAAGAAGGCATTCAAACAGCCAACAGAAACATGAGAAAATGTTCAGTTACTTATTATGAGAGAAATACAAATCAAAACCACAATGAGATACCATGTTGCACCTGATGGGGATCTTTCAATATTACCTCAATTTAAAAAAATTCCATTGCCTTGGACATGAACTTTGAATAACTATTATGAAGAAAATCAATGGGATTCACTAAACTCACCATAACACAGAATGAAACTTTCATGAAATAAAGGAAATACAGGAGTAGAAGGTGCTCTTCACTGAAAAGATTGAGGCTATTAAAAAATTCCAAAAAGCAATGTTGCATGTGAAAAACTCAATGAAAGAAATGGAAACTCCATGGAAAGTATAACAAACAGGCTAAAAGTTGCAGAGAAAAGAATCACTGAAGTTAAAGTTTGAATTTTAGAAATGAATAAACTGGAAGAGGTGAAAGATAAAAGATTAGGAAAAAGGAAAAAACTACAAGAATTATTGGTCTCTAGTAGAAAAAGAAACATAATGAGGATATTTCATATACCAGAATGAGAAGAGAAAGAAAAAGGAACTGAGAAGGTTTTCAGAAAGGTTATAACTAAGAGCTTACTAAACTTGAGTAAAGAACTAGTCAGAAGTTCAGGAAACTGATAGAACTCTCAACTTTTTATTTATTTATTTATTCATTCATTCATTCATTTATTCATTTATCTATGTGCTTATTTTTTTCATGTTTGCATGGTTTTATTGTACCCCTTATTCTGCACCTCACACCTCCTCTCACACTTTCTCACTCTGGTAAATTCAACTCCTTTTGCTGCAAGCTGTTGGTCTATGTATAACCTGTTGGTCTTTTTCTAGAACTATGTCCCTTTTTCACCCTGGGTATGGACTTGCACTCCTGAACAGCAACAGATGAGGCTGCTCGGATCTCCAGGAATAGCTAAGGTAGATGGTCAGGCCAAACTTGCTGTCCGGTAGATAATGTGGTGCACTTCTCCATGATCCTTTCTGACACTTGTTGATGGTTCTGTACCATACAGTTGTGATATCTGGGTTTGGGAATGCATCTCCCATCTGATGGCGGTGTTTGCTGCTGGGGGAGTGTTCCCCAGGTGTTTGATTGAGCTCCTCTCCTCTATCTTGCCAGCAGTTCTGCCATGGGGCCACAGCCACTGGTGATGGCTTTTTTCCCCACTGATTAGCAAAGGAGAGAGTCTCCTTCACGTTGCACATCACTGTGGGTCCAGGGTTTGAATCCTCAGTGCCAGACCATGAAGGTGGAAATCTGTGACAGGTCACCTCAATTGCTGGTTTCACCTTCTTGTCTCAGTGGTTCCCGACATGCTGCTTGTCCCACCCAGGTGGTGTGTATCCAGGGCCATTATAACTTCCTCTCCTCTTCGTTATATCTGCAGCTGGAGAGACCAGAATTTTCATTCCTAGTGCAGGTCTATCGAACTTGAAGTAAATTGGAGGCAGAGCCCCCTCCCTGCCCTGAGCCTGTGTGCGGCAGAGGTACTCAGCCTCCAACCCTGCCCACGTGGAAACAGAGGCTGCCTTCCCCAGCCTGAGATCCCTGGACCCAGAGTCCCAGAGACCCTGAGGTTCCAGTGGCATAGGACTCACCCTGCCCCCGCCCCCCACCAGCGGTCTAGGCTGCTGCAGGGATGAGCTAGAGCTTCTCTCCAAGGGTCCACACGGTTCAAAAGGACCACAGCTCCCACCTCTGGCCAGACAAGGCTCACTGGGTTGGGCTCAGAAGGTGGAGCTAATCCCCTCTCCCAGCTCATGCCCCTTGGGCACCCCACCCCTACACCTGGACATTGAGTGGATGGAGGAGGCTGTGGTCTTCAACCCTAGGCCCCTAGACACCAAGATCCTGAGAGCCCGATGGTGCAGGATTTTACCTATCCTCTACTGGGGGGCTCCCCAGAGGACTAGGCTTTCAAGGGGGCCTCAGCCCCTACTCCCAACCCAGCTTGGATCAGAGCCTATTTATCCCCTCTCACAGCTGGCGACCAGGGGTAGAACACTCATCTTTCTAAATGTAAAATGATCTACACCGAGGAAAGTCATCATTTGGTTATCAAACAAGAAAGATAAAGAAAACACCAGTCTGTAGGCGGGACAGGTGTAGTGTGCAAGACTCTCTGATCAGGCCATCAGCTTTCTCAACAGAAATGCTTCAGGCTAGGAGAGTGGAATGACATTAACAATTCTAAAAGATAACCACCAGTCAAGAATACTCAGGTATGAGTATTCAGGTATGAACCTGAATACTTAGGTATGAACCAAGCTCCCTAATTCAGCCTATGCCATCAGCAGGGGGCTGCAGGTCAGGGGATGGGCGCCAGGTGCCATCTCAAAGGTAGGGAGCCCTTCTGGTTTATTCCTATGTGAATCAGATTGGCACAAGGCATGAGTAATTCAGGCAGTCCAGCTGCAGACCTTCAGGAAAGAGAGGGAGAAATCCAGACCCTGGACTCAGGAACTCCCTGGGTAGAATCCAAACAGCGTGGTTGGAACCATGCAAGACAAGACCGTGAGATGAACTGGTAGACAACCTGTCATAGAGCCTCACCTGAAACATCTCCTGCACCTGGGAAACCAAACTGCTGGCCCAGAGATGCGTGCAACGTGAGGGAGGATTTCCTCTTTTTCCAATCAAGGGAGAAAAACCTTGGAGATGTGGCTGAAACCACAAAAGGGGAAGAGAGAAGCTGCACCAACCACTTGCTGGAGTCTGTCCCCACCAGGAACCTCTCCACTGACAGTGGCTGGGAGTTGGGTTTCCAGTGCCAGAACTATAAGAAGCAGCATTGTGGGACAATCATCAGAATGGATGTGAATCCAATCAGTGTGAATGAGGAGGCACAGAACCCAGCAACACACTGCTCTGGAGAAAATGGTCAGGCTTTTCTACCATAGGAAGTCCCAAAATCAAGGAGTCTGGGGAAGCACTCCACATACCTAGTCTACAAGAGCTTCCTCCTATGTTTGTCCTGGTGCCTGCCTTCCACTTGCTCCTGGGGATCTGAGCAGCCTCATCTGCTGGGGTCCAGAAGAGCAAGTCCTCATCCAAGGAAAGGACATGGCTCCAGGAAAAAGATGAGACCAGTGCTGACCACCTGTCAACAGCTTTCAGTGACAGAGTAGTTGGAGTGATTACAGGGTAGGAGGGTGTCATCATGGGAGTGGAGTGGTGGTCTGTAGGTAGAGTATTGGTGGAGAGGAGGCACCTGAGAGGAACAGTAACTATGTAAAGATGACCAAAGATGTAAGAAATATAAGAAAAGTTTAAGAAAGAAAAAGAAATATGCTAACATTTGAAGAAAAAAAAATACCCTGCAAAATGTTCATTCCCCATGTTGGAGAAATAGAGGTTTTTCTCAATAAGCAAATGTTAATAAACTCACCGGACAAGTGCTGTTGAAATGAGTTCTATTTCAAAAAACAAGTGGAAGAAGACAATATTTTGAGTCAGTGGAAAACAGTGATACAGAATCAGAAACATCAAGAAGAAAAAAAAGAACAACAAAAGAATAAATCATGAAGTGGCAGCGGGTGGGAGTAGAAGAGAGGATAGTCATCAGATTAAAATAAAGAGAGCTTTCCACAAAGAGAAATTTGGGGAACACCAGGAGATCCAGGAGGACATTATCACGCTTTTATTTTCTGGAGAAAGAGCAATGTCTGAATTGTCTCTTTCCCAGCATGAGTTGATTCTTCATTGGTAAAATCTCCCCCAAAGCGAAACCCTGTTATAGGAGTTTGGCACTGGGCACACAAGGACATCTTTTCTTGCTGTCTCTGAGAGTGGGGAGTTAGAATACTCCCAGCATATGACACCGATCGGTGCTGCGGACCGGCCGGGCGAGGGCGCAGGCCAGATGATCAGAGTTCAGCTGGGCAGGAAAGACACAGGAGCCGGCGAATGGCGAACAGACGCACTCAAGGGGTGATGAATCTGCTGCGATTTATTTGAGATTTTTGTGGATATATATAGTGTTTTAGGCAATTATATCAGCATTCTATGAGTATATGCAATTAACAGATTGCAGATTTATCCTAGGTGTATTTTAACTAACAATATAAGTTCCCAAAAGTATCAATCTTTTACTTTGTTATCCCTTCACTGAGAATTAACATATCAACAGATTGCAGATTTATCCTAGGTGTAACTAACAATATAAGTTCCCAAAAGTATCCCAAAGCAATCTTTTACTTTGTTACTGAGAATTAACACATCAACAGGTTGCAGATTTATCTTAGGTGTAACTTAAACATTTTAACTAACAGCATCAATCTTTTACTTTGTTATCCCTTCACTGAGACTCCACCAAGGTAAATTGGATTTGCTTTGAAACTTTTTAGGAAAATACCCTGGCCACAGGGCTCCTTAGAATTATTTACTAAATCAGAGGACGACCTCGAAAACTCCCTTGCCTGGAGTCTGGGGGCAGCACCCTCAGCTTCCAAGAACACCCCTCCTGTGGGGACAGAGAGCTTCGCTCATGGGTGCTTTTTCGTCCCATGAGTCCCCCATATCAGGTCAGCTCCCACAGATCGGTATATTTTCTGGAACAACTCAACAGAGGTGAATCATCTAGGTAGCATCACTTTGTGCTGGGAGGGACTATGTGGAAGAACAAAGATGATCTCTCCGAGAAGCTCCTGTTCTGGGCAACGGACATGTGTTTCTGAAAGTCTTCTGGTGTGGTCTCAAGAGCAAGTATCTTCTCTTCATTTCCCTGGTTGCTCTGAGCACTCCTCTAAGAGCATCACTGAGAGGAATTCGCTGTGGAACCTTATCAGAAAGTCAGCTGCGCTGAAGCAGGGGGACAGGACCGAGGACCGGGGCCTGTGGGGTGACTGCCAGGCGCCCTGAAGTCTCAGTGGGACGCTGAGCCCTGGAGCCCTTAGCGCTGGGTCTGCAGTTACCTAGAAAGTCAAACTCATTAGGAAGTAAGTACAGGAAATTCTCTCTGGGGCAGTCAGTGGAGTTTCTTGTTTAGGGCAATTATTTAAAACCCAGGAGAGACAATTAGGTTCAATGGTACTGAAAACATGAGTTTAAAGTAAGAAAATAATTGCACAAATTAATCTGCTAGAAAAGAGATGTTCTCATGACTGCACGTCTCTGAGCTGTGACATATTGCTGAACTCTTGCTCACTTTCCAGGATAGGTAAGTTTCTTTTTCCAGATAATTTTTCTTGAGTTGGTATTTGCATCATTGCTTGTCTATAGGAGTGTGGGGTCCGCTCTTTAGGTGTTTTTGTCTTGAGTGTCCAGACCAGAGGCCCCTGTGCTCCTGCCCTCTCGTTCTGGGTCTTCCCTGTTGCTCTCCCTCCCCTCCTTGGTTGCCCTTATTCCACAGTCAGCTTCAAGATACCGTCTTTTAGTTTGAATTGAGCTGACAGTGTGTTTTGTTTGCCTATATTCCACATACAGGTGACACCATCTGGTGTTTGTCTTTCTCCTTTAGTGAATTTTGCTCAGGGTAATCTGCTCCAGTTCCATCTATGTTGCATCAAGGACAGGAGTTTATCTTTTTCCATAGCAGAGCAGTATTCTGTTTTAGATCCACCAAAGCTTCATCCACTCACCTGTCTTTGGGTATTTAGAGTGTTCATAGGTCTAGGCTGTTGTAAGCAGTGCTGCAGTGACCGTGGGAGTGCAAGTTTGCTTTCAAATGAGTTTTTTTATATTCTTCAGTAGACAAAGAGGAATGGAATTGCTGGCTCAGTGGCAGATCTATTTGTAATCCTTTGAGAAACCTACCCACTGATTTGCATAGAGGCCTGGTGCAGTCCAGGTCCCATTGACAGTGTGGTAGGACTCCTGTCTCTGCATATCCTGACAGCCCTGGTTGTTGTTCTGTTTGTTATGGGCCATTCTCAGGTATGAGGTGGCATCTAACTGTGAGAACTGCCTATTTAGTTCTTTTGCCCATTTTTAAAGTTCAGTTTTCTTTCTAGTAGAGGTTTGTAAATTACTTCCAAATCTTGATATTAGTCCCGTATCAGATATAAGTGGGCAAAATTATTTCCCCATTCAGTGGATGTGTTTTTTTTTTCTTGTGCTGTGCAGATGATTTACAGTTTGATGTTTTCCTGACTGCTGGAAATGAAATTGCAAAGACTTACAAGAAGCATATGTTGTATTTTGCCCATGTTTTTTTTGTGTTTTGGTTAATTCTTCCAATCCATAAGTATGGAATATATTTCCATTTCTGTGTCTTCTTTTTCTTGTAGAAGTATTTTACAGTTTTCCTTTTATAGGTCTTTCATCTCCTTTGTTAGGTTTATTCCTCAGTATCATTTACCATACCTCTTTCTATAACTTCAGTTTGTGTTCACCTAGATTTTTGCCTAGTTTACTCCAGAAATGCACCTTTTCCGAGAGAAACTTATTTAACACCTCGAAGTATAGAATTGCAAAGATTTACTCTGCAGAGACTTTTCTCACAAAAGTGACTGATCTATTCAAATGTCTAAGTGCTGTCTTTTTCCTTAACCTTTCAAACTACAGCAACTTTTTTATTCCACATTGGCTCTCTATTTGAGCAATATAAACAATCATAGTATGTTCTTATAAGTCTGAGAATAGAAAGTACATAGCAAAGTTTTAATGGGCAGTCACTTTCCTCAACAAACTAAAATTAATATTCAGATAACAAACAACTCTCCTTCACCATAACCTTTTTTTCAGTAAGTTCAATTTGTGTTTCTTAAGATTTTTGCCCAGTTTATTATATGGAAAATGCACATTTCCATAGAAACTTATTCAAACGACTAAACTATAGGTGAAATATAAAGACTTACTTTGTAAAGACTTTTCCCAAAAGTCTGAAATGATAAATAAGAAGACTACTAGCCTTCTTTGGTAATTGCTCTAAAGTTTTCTTTCCAAAGTTTCAGGTATGTAGAATGGCTTCTGGAACCATGTGACCTCTGCTGTCATCACTCCCCAGGTATCAGATTTGATGATGACACCATGGAAAGAACCTGAGTTTTATTTTGTTTCTTTTTTCCTTTTTTTAACTGCTTGTGCACACACACATATGTGTATATATATATATATACACACACACATATATATTTATATACACATGTATATATACATTATATATTTTACATTATTACATATATACATATAGTTATATATTTACATCATTATATATACGCAACATATATTTTACATCATTGTATACCCAGAGGTTCTCCCACCACCATGTCACCCTTGAACCATCATCTTAATCTTATGTGCTCACCCCTCCCCTGATTTTACCTTCCCTCCTCCTCTTATGCTTTATGCTTAACTTCTGTTGCCATTTTATTACTTTTCACTTTTTCTTGTCCTTTTGTTTTCCCTATATCCCACATATAAGTGAGACTAACAGTATTTCTCGTTTTCTTTCTGGCTTATTTCCACTAGCATGATTCTTTCCATCTATGTTACAAATGACATCTGTCTTTTTTGACTGTTGAATAATATTCCATTGTGTAAATATACCAAAAATTTCTCATCCATTCTTTTGTTTTGGGGCATTTGGGTTGTTTCCATACTCTGGCTATTGTAAATAGTGCTGCAGTAAATAGGAGTGCAGGTTTTCTTTTGAATTGGTGTTTTGGTGTCCTCTGGGTAGATTCCCAAAAATGGAATTGCCAGAGTAAATGGTAGTTCCATTTTCAGTAGTTTGAGGGTCTTCCACACAGCTTTCTGTAGCTTTCTGGACCCATTTGCATTCTCACCAGCAGTGTTAAAGTGTTCCTTTCTCTCCTCATCCACACCAATCCTTGTTGCTGCTCTTTTTTTTTTTTTTTTTAAATATGGGTAATTCTTACTAATATGGTTCTCATTGTGGTTTTGATTTGAATTTTCCTAATTATAAATGATGTTGAGCATGTTTTTCATATGCCTGCTAGCCATTTGTATCTCCTCTTTGGAGAAGTATCTTCTAAGCTCTTTTCCCCATTTTTTGACTGGGTTTTTTGCTTTGTTTTTGTTGAGTTGTGTGAGTTCTTTGTGGATTTTTGTTATCAGGCCCTTATCAATTGAATGGCGTGAAGTGATTTTTATTTTGGATTTTCACAGTTTTAATTTTTGTGGTTTAAAAAAAATTAATGGGCCTATGTTTTGATTTTTTCCATCTGTCTCTTTGCAGATCATTATTTGTTGGTACATGTGTGGTTAAGGTAAACAAACTGCATGGCTACTTCAATGACTACAACTTCAGGAATGAAGTTCATGACAACAACTGCTTCCCCTCAGACATGAAAAGGGTTTGGTTTTATAAGAAACCTGTATCTTTGCAAATATGAGTAAAATTGCAGCTGTATAAGATAGTCTACCTGGCCTCTCTATGCTCTTTGTACTTCCCACAGATTAAAAAATGTTGAGTACACGAAGTCTGCTTTCTTTGTAGTTGAACAAACCCTTAGAATGTGCAATTTGGGTTTTTCCCTTAACATTTTGGGGTCCCAGGGTACCCCTTGGTTTTGTCTGGCATCAGGAATATCTGAATCTCAATCACCAAATGAAAAGATGAGTGTGGGCCAGACACGGTGGAGCATGCTTGTGACAACTTAAGGAGTGGTGAGGGGTCTGGGGATCGTGGTTTGAGTCCCGCCTGGGGCAACACAGTGAGACCTAGTCCCAAAAAATAGCTGGGTGTGGTGGCACATGCCTGTAATCCTAGATACCTGGGAAGCTGAGGGTGGGGATTGCTTGAGTCCGTGGTACCACGGGCAACATGAGCCTGTGGTTCCATGGGCAAAAATAGAGAGGCCTAGTCTCAAAAAAAAAAAAAAAAAAGAAAAGAAAAGATGAGTGTGTTGGGTGCTATTACAGACCAGACTGGGCTCATGCTGTGAAATAAGGAAAACTTCATTTCACTATCTCATCTGCCTCCAGAACACTAGAGATAAGACAGGCAAGACTACCTCTGGAGAGTGATAGCATCACCATTCCTCCAATGTTTGCCTAAGGAAACATTCCTTAGGAGATAGCAGCCAATTTGTGAGTGATCCCCCAGCCCTCAATTACCTCACAGGAACCAATGTTACCCAATTTTATTGCACCCTCACCATTTGCCTTCCTGTGAGATTCATCATGAATTGTGCTTTGTACTCTATAAATACCCCCTTCCTTTATGAATAAAGGGTTGCCTAGTGCATGCTTTAGTTAATCTTTAGTTGATGTAGCTAAGCAATCTCTCTCATTGTCCTTTCTTGTACCCTGCATTCGGCTCTCAACATAGTGCTTGCAAGTCAGGGAACACTTAGGCTGCTACTCCAGTGGCCACTGGAGTTATTCCACAAGGTGGAAATAACCTTCTTACTAATCAAGACTTGTGGCGCCATTAAATATTCTGACAATGTTCATGATTATAAATAAGATTTATTATACAACTTGGTTTTTCCCACAATTTGTTTTCTTTGTAATATGTCATTTTTCTCTAGCATGACTGAGGAAAAAATGACAAATGAGCCGGGCACGGTGGCTCGTGCCTGTAAGCTTCAGCCTATGAAGCGGCAGGGGCTAGGGATTGCGGTTCGAGTCCTGCCGGGGGCCATAGTGAGACCTAGTTCCAAGAAATAACTGGGTGTGGTGGCACGTGCCTGTCATCCCAGCTACCTGGGAAGCCGAGGCTGGGGATTGCTTGAGTCTGTGGTACCCCGGGCAACGAGAGCCTGTGGTTCCACGGGCAAAAATAGCGAGACCTAGTCTCAAAAAAAAAAAAAAAAAAATGACAAATGAAATTGTATTATATTGGAAGTATACAGAGTGATGATTTTATATACATATACATCATGAGATGATCACCACAATTAAGCTAGTTAACATATCCAGTACCTAAATTTTTTCTCTGTTATGCTGAGAATAGTTAATATCTACTCTTCTTAGGAAAGCTCAAGTGCATAATACAGTACTATTTGTGGTGGTTACCATGCTATTTATATCATATTGACAGTTTATGCTTTTTGTTCAACATCTTCTCACTGTCTCACCACATCCCAGGCCCTGATACTACCATTCTACTCTCTGTAAGCTCAATATTTTAGATTGTACTTATAAATGGGATCATATAGTACTTTTCATCTGTCTGGTTTATTTCATGTAGCATGATATTCTCCAGGTTTATCCATATTGTAACAAAAGAAAAACAAGATTTCCTTCTTTATATGGTCAAGTCATGGACCATTGTTAATCAATTTGAAAAAGATGCTTCTCATTACAGTATTTCTTAAAAGTTGTCAGATACAAGACTAGTAGAGAAAATTATACTTCATCAGTCTCTGCAGGCTGAAGATATAACTATTTGGAGTCAGTTTTCTTATAAACCAGAATATATGCAGTTTCTTGCCTAGAAAGGAAAAAAAATAACAATATAGTAGTAGTGAAACATTCATAATTAAATTATACACTATTGATTCATTATAAGTCAGAACATTTTTTTAATTCTTCTTCCACCTGTCACCATAGAGGGAAACAAATGGATGGTCTGGGATAGTGACAGCAAGATCACTGTTAATTAACATGTAATCAAACAGCAAAGAGCCCATCACCAACAAAGAGTCAAATCAGACCCTGTTTTTGCTAGTATATTTACCTGGGATACAGTCAAGCTCATTCATTTGTGTATTATTATCTCTGTCTGCTTTTGTGTTACTAGGACAGAGCTGAGTGGTTGCAGAAAAGACAATAGGACCAAAAAAGCCTAAAATATTTGTTCACTGGCTCTTTACAGGGAAGGTTTCCAAACCCTGAGCTACACAATGTTGGAATCACTGAGAACCAGAAAATGGTATCTATGGTAGATATTTGGAGTAGAGATGAAAAGTTGCTATTTGGAAGAAAACTTCAAAAATAAATTGTATCTCGTTCATTGTTTTTCAAATGATCAGGCTTAAATCACTTCAAATATCACCTCTGTAAACAATGTTAGCCCAACTGGAAACTCAGTTGGAAAAACTTACAAAGTCTCTGTGCTGGGCCAGGCATGGTGGCACATGCCTGTAAGTGGCAGCCTAGGAAGCCATGGCTGGGGCCAGGGATTGTGGTTCGAGTCCCGCCGGGGGCACGTAGTGAGACCTAGTCCCAAAAAAATACAGCTGGGCGTGGTGGTGTGCGCCTGTAATCCCAGCTATGTGGGAAGCTGAAGCTGGGGATTGCTTGAGTCTGTGGTACCACAGGCAACAGTGAGCCTGAGGTTCCACAGGCAAAAATAGTGAGACCTAGTCTCCAAAACAAACAAACAAACAAACAAACAAACAAAATCTCTGTGCTTTCATTTTATTCACCTCTGCTCTCTAGCTTCCCCTCTGTAGTTATTGATTTTTTTTCCAAGTACTTATTGACAATTACTAAGTGCAGGACACTTAACCAGACCAAGAAAGAAGGAAAAGTGATCCTTGCCCCCAGAGTTCACCATCTAGTGTAAAGGAAAGTTGTGGAAGAAAACAATTATGAAACAGTAGGTGCCTGCTGTGAAAGAACTATGTTTGGAAAGCAGTGGAAATACATGAGGAGCCCCTGAACGCTGCCTAGGTGAAGGAATGAAGGCTCTACAGAACATTAGAAAGCCATGAGCAGAGGTTTAAAGCATGAGTAAGCATTTCAGTCTAAGCCAGAAACTGCACATGCAGGGAAGATAGAGACTATGATGATTGTGGAGCTACTCATACTTTAGTTGTATTAGAATCTAAATTGTAGCTGGGTGCAGTAGCCTTTGACTGTAATCCCAGCACTGGGAGGCTCAGGCCAGGGATTGCTTGAGTCCACCAGTTCGAGACTACCTTGGGCAACATAGTGAGACCTAGTCTCAAAAAAAATAGACGGGCGTTATGGCATGCGCCTGTACTTCCAGCTACCTGGGAGGCTGAGGTTAGGGATCACTTGAGTCCGTGGGTTTGGATCACCCCAGGCAACAACAAAGCAGACCTAGTCTCAAAAAAAAAAAAAAAATCTAAATTGTGAGGAAAGCATGGTATGGTAAGATAGGCATGGAACACTTGCGTCGCTGTCACAGCAGATCAGGAGACTGGCCCCCTTCATCCAGGTTCCTCAGGGAACACACCCAACCTTTCCCCTCCCCAGGTGAGATGCAGGAAGTCACTGTTGCCAGTGCTGTGAGCGGCACCAGTGCAAATTAGTAAACAAAACTACAGATCTAATCACAATCTGGAAAACATTACTATCAACATGCTGACTACCACCAGAACCAAGGTTTCTCAATATGTAGAACAAGTCAGAAAACAAAATGCAGTAAGGAGAAAAACTGTAGACATTCAAGCAAGCCCTACAGGAAATAACCCATTACCACCAAAGAAAAGACAATCTCCAGAAAACACCAAGGAAGACACTGAAGAAATGATGTGTATCTCAAAGAGTCCAAAATCAACATGTTAAATGCACTCCAACAGATAAAAGAAGAATCAGAAAAAAGGACAACAGAATGATAGGAGCACTTAATGCACGAAGGGAAGAAGTAGAAAAATATAAAAAAGAAACCATCAATATGTATAACCTAATCAATGAACTGAAGAATGAAAATGAATCCCTAAAAATGAAATTGAAAGAGACCCAGGATTTAAGAGTTGCAATAGATGAGCTCAAAACTGCAGGGAAAAGCCATGGAAGCAGATTAGATGAAATAGAAGAATGAATCAGCACAGTTGAGGATACAGAAATAGAGAGGATGAAGAAAGAGAAGGAAAACAAAGTAAGAAGACTGAAGAAAAGCTCAGAGATATGTCAGATTCCTTAAAGAAAAGAAACATAAGAGTAATAAAAATCCCAGAAGGAGAGGAGAGAGTCATGAGAACTGAAAGGCTTCTCAACATAATAACAGAGGAGAACTTCCCAAATCTGAAGAAAGAAATGAAAATAGACATACAGGAAGGAAAAAGGACACCAAACTACTTTAATGAAAGAAAAGTCACAGCGAGACACATCATGGTAAAACTTCCAAGAACCCAAGATAAGGAAAATACAATGAGAATGGCTAGAGAAAAGAAACAGATAACCTACAAAGGAAAATCCATTAGACTGACCTCAGATTTTTCTGAAGAGACACTCCAGGCAAGGAGAGAATGGAGTCACATCTACAAAAAACTCCAAGAAAAAAAGTGCTAGCCAAGAATACTCTACTCTGCAAAGCTATCCTTCCTCTATAAAGGAAAAATTAGAACCTTCTCTGACAAGCAAAGTCTCCAGAAATTTACTACCATTAAACCCCCACTCCAAGAAACTTTGCAGGAGGCCTCAAGATCAAAGCCATAAGAAAAACAAATAAACAAACAAACAAAAAAAAGAAACCAAATCAAAACCCCAAAATGACCACCAGGAAACCATTAGAATCTCAAACACCAATAATCACCCTAACTGTCAATGGTCTAAACTCAGCAATCAAAAGAAAAGAGTTGCAGACTGGATCAGAAAACAGAACCCAACATTCTGCTGCCTCCAAGAAACACATCTGATCTCTAAAGATAAGCATAGACTGAAGGTGAGGGGCTTCAAAACTACATTACAAGCAAATGGCTCCCACAAGAAAGCAGGGGTTGCCATTCTTACATCAGACAGAGCAGAGTTCAAATTGAGAAAAGTAACAAAAGATAAAGACAGCTACTACCTAATGGTTAAAGGGTCAATTCACCAAAAAGAGAACAATAATCAGCATATATGCACCTAATGAGGGAGCACCAAAATTCATAAAACTACTAGTAAAACTGAAATCAAATATTGGTGAGAATACATATGTGGTAGGAGATTTTAACACGCCACTCTTACCAAAAGACAGATCAATGAAACAGCAACTATACAAAGACACACAAACTTTAATGGAAGATCTAGACCAAATGGACCTAACAGATAGATGCAGGACACTGCACCCCCAAGGAAAAGAATACACTTTATTTTCAAATGCTCACAGTTCATTCTCTAAAACTGACCATGTATTAGGCCACAAGACAAACCTGAACAAATACACAAAGATTAAAATAATACCAACCTTTTTCTCCCATCATAAAGGCATCAAACTGGAAATCAACAGTGAAAAGAAAATAAGGAGAGTAAACACTACATGGAGACTAAACAACAGGCTTTTGGAAGATCACTGGGTAAAAGAGGAAATCAAAGAAGAAATTAAAACATACATGGAGGCAAATGACAAAGATGACACAATGTTCCAAAATGTGTGGGATGCAGCAAAAGCAGTAGTAAGAGGGAAGTTCATAGCAATACAGGCCCAAATAAAAAAGAATTGAAAAAGCCCAAAGAAATACTCTTATCTCCCAACTTGAGGACCTAGAAAAAGAGCAACAAAAAAATTCAAAACCCAGCACAAGACATGAAATAACAAAAATAAAAGCAGAGATTAATGAAATAGAAACCAAAAGAGAAGATAAACAAAACCAAAAGCTGGTTCTTTGAAAAAATAAAATTGATAAACCCCTTGCAAGGCTTACAAAGAAAAGTGAGAAAACACAAATAAACAGGATCATAAACGAAAAGGGGGATATTACAACAGACCCAGCAGAAATTCAAAAGATAATTAGAGACTACTATGAACATCTATACGCAAACAAATACAATAACCTGGAAGAGATGGATAAATTCCTAGAACAATACAATCATCCAAAATTGAACAAAACTTAAAAAGGTCAATCACAAGCAGTGAAATTGAGGTAGTCATTAGAACTCTCCCTAAAAACAAGAACCCAGGTCCAGATGGTTTCACAAATGAATTCTACCAAACTTTCAAAGAAGAACTAACACTGGTACTGTTAAAACTCTTTAAAAAATTGAGAAAGAAGGAAAGCTGCCAAATACATTCTATGAAGAAAACATTACATGAATTCCAAAACCAAATAAAGAAAACATTACACGAATTCCAAAACCAAATAAAGACCAATCTCTCTAATGAACACAGATGCAAACATTCTAAACAAAATCCTGGCAAACCGAATCCAACACTGCATAAAAAGGATTATCCATCATGACCAAGTGGGATTTATCCCAGGGATGGTTCAACATCTGAAAAATCAATCAACATAATCCATGACATCAACAAAGAGAAAAACAAAAACCATATAATCATATCAATAGATGTGGAAAAAGCATTTGACAAAGTTCAGCATCCTTTCATAATGAAAGCCCTGTAAAAAATTGGTATAAAAGGAACATACCTCAACATAATAAATGCTATATATGACAAACCCACAGCAAATATCATCCTCAATGGGAAAAAACTGAAACCATTTCAATTAAGGTCTGGAACCAGGCAAGGATGCCCACTCTCTCCACTACTTTTCAACATAGTTCTGGAAGTCCTAGCTAAGGCAATAAGACAAAAGAAAGACATAAAAGGAATCCAAATAGGGAGATAAGAAATAAAGCTATTATATGTGGATGATATGATACTCCATGTAGAGAACCCAGAAAAATTGGCTGAAATAATAAACCAATTCCTCAAGGTAGCTAGATACAAAATTAACACACAAAAATCAACAGCATTCATATATGTAAAGAATCAATCAGAAGAAGAAGAAATTAAAAAAAAAAACACTCCATTTACCATCATGCCAAAGAAAATTAAATACTTGGGAATAAACCTAACAAAAGAAGTAAAAGACCTATACAAAGAAAGCTATAAAACATTCTCAAAAGAAATAGAGGATGATGTTAAAAAATGGAAAGACATTCCCTGTTCATGGACTGGAAATCAACAGTATCAAAATGGCCATACTACCAAAGGCAATCTACAAATTCAATGCAATTCAAACAAAGATCCCAATGGCATATTTTAAGGAGATAGGACAAAAATTACTGACATTCATATGGAACAACAAAAGACCCCAAATAGCCAAAACCTTTTTGACAAACAGACGAGAGAATGGAAGTATTACTATTCCAGACTTCAAACTATACTACAAAGCTGTAATACTTAAAACAGCATGGTACTGGTACAAAAACAGACCAATGGATCAGAATCGAATACCCACATATATGGTCAACTAATCTTTGACAAAGGGGCAAAAAAACATACTCTGGAACAAGGATAGCCTCTTCAGTAAATGGTGCTGGGAAAACTGGATCAAAATATGTAAAAAAATGGACCAGGACAACACCCTCATACCTTGTATGAAAATCAACTCAAAATAGATAAAGGACTTGGAAGTGAGACCTGCAGCCATAAAATACATAGACGAAAACCTGGGCAAAACCCTTCATGAATTTCACCTCAGAAATGCATTTTGGGAAACAAATATGGCTGGCAAAAAAATGAAGGAAAATACAAACAGCTGGGACTATATCAAACTAAAAAGTTTCTGTACAGCAAAAGAGACAATAAACAAAACAAAAAGAAACCCAACTGACTGGGAGAAAATTTTTGCCCTCCAGATAAGTGATAAGGGTCTAATAACAAAGATCCACAAAGAGCTCCTACAGTTCAACAAAAACAAAGGAAATAGCCCAGTCAAAAAATGGGGAGAAGAACTAAAAAGACACTTCACCAAAGAGGAGATACAGACAGCCAATAGACATATGAAAGAATGCTCCACATCACTAATAATCAGGGAAATGCAAATTAAAACCACATTGCGATACCATCTCACACCAGTAAGAATGGCCCATATAAATAAAATGGACAATGACAAGTGTTGGTGCAGATGTGGAAAAAAAGGAAATCTCTTACACTGCTGGTGGGAGTGCAAACTGGTCCAGCCACTATGGAAGACTGTGTGGAGGACCCTCAAACAATTGAAAGTGGAATTACCATTCGACCCAGCAATCCCACTACTGGGAATCTATCCAGAGGACATGAAAACACTAATTCAAAGGACACCTGTATGCACATGTTTATTGCAGCTCTGTTTACAATTGCCAAGATTTGGAAACAAACCAAATGCCCCAAAACCAATGATTGGCTGAAAAAAATGTGGTATATGTACACGATGGAATACTACACATCAATCAAGGAGGACAAACATGTCATTCGCAGCAACACAGATGGAACTAGAAAGACTCATATTAGCAGAAATAAGCCAAAAAGAAACAGAGAAATACAGAATGGTCTCACTTATATGATGGATATAGGGAAAAACAAACAAACAAATAAGAAAAATTAGAAACAACCGATGGGACCGAACAATGGAGCGAGAGAGGAGGAGGGGGAGGAAGACTGGGGAGATGAAGGGCACAAAAGAGTAGGATGGTTAACAGGTGTTAGGTAAGTGGGAAAGCCCCAAGGTACACAATAATGTAATATAAATATAAGTATACATATATGCAAAATTTTTAAAAATTTTAATTTAATTTTAAAAAACCAGTCATCACAGAGATAGTTGACATTCTCTGTGGAATATCACTTCTATCCTATTCCCCATTATACATTCCCAGAAATAAATCAGTACACTGGATTTGATGTTTGTCATTCCTATGGTATTTGAAACTTTTAAATCACACATCAGCAAATAATATATTATTTTGCATGGTTATAATTTTGTAATTATGGTATTGTAATATGTATACCTAGCTGTATGTAACTTGCTTTCTTCCTACAAAAATTTTTTTTAAATTAAAAAAAAAAAAGAGATAGGCATGGAACAATTAGTCACTGGGGGGGTTACCCAACTATAAATGGCAGTTATAGCATGAGTTTTCTATAGCAACAAGAACCTTGTGTAAGCAAATCATGTTTCTATCACACAGGCATTTCTCTTACCAGCGGTAGGAAGGATTTCCATAGGTACAACGGATATCTTCCCAGGATACCTGAAAGTACACAAAGGAAGAAATGCATTAGTCAGCTGTCATCTGTCAAGTCTCCTGAGAGTATAGGATGCTGCAGCCTGTCGTCACTCACTGCTCCAGACAAACCTACTCCTACCAGTTCCCCAAACCTGGATCACCTATAGAGAGCATACCTCATATATGAAGTTCCTTTTGGTACCCTTGTTCCTCTGCTTAAGTTTAGCAATACTTAGCCCAGAGTTCCAACTTACCTATTTCTTTTTTTTTTTCAACTTACCTATTTCTAACTCTTCTTATTTTTAATAAGTTTCCCAACAAGCACAAAACTACTGGGTACAGCACTTAGAACTGAGGTAAGTGCGCTGTTAGAAAGCTGTAAACTATGTGGGGACTTCATGCAAAAAAAAGGGGGCGGGCTTTAGACTTCACAAAAAGATATCCAACACAGATAATGAGACCATGATGTGTATTGAGAAACACTGGGAACCTAGCCCATCTTGGACTCAGAATTTATTAGAGGTGGCTGATCCGGAACAAGAGGTGATTCTGAATAATGTTCCTTACCCAACAAACGTTGGAGTCGTTGAAGCAGAACCATTCGCCATTCAAGGAATTCCGAATATAGGCACAGTAGTGACCAAAGTGAGCCATTCCCACGTGGGCAACTACAGCAAAGAGTTCATACTGTCCTTCCAGCTGGAAAGACACAGGCACAAAATAACTCACCCATCCACCCATCCCTTTCCAGTCTGAGTCTACAATAAGGAAATACGATTTCTTCACACATCAATTTACTGCCTGCTCTTTGCTGGGCACCAGCTTGCTCAAGGATATTAGAAAAGTCTTTGACTTCAAGAATCTCAGTTAATTAAGAATCTCAGTTAATGTCATGTTTTATATCAGATATACATGCACAGGTTAATTTGAGAAGCCCCAACTTTTGCCCAAATAATGGAGAAGGAACAACCAGTGGAGGAGCTGAGGAAAGCACCCTAGAGTAGACTCATTTGAATTGATTTTGAAGAATGAACACAAGTGACAGAGAAGTTATAAGAAGGGGTACACTTGAATGTGGAACCAGTAACTGCAAAAACTCAGTAGCATTACAGAGTAGAGTGCATTGAGGAACTGGGACTGAAAGAGCATGCTGGGAAGACACAAAGAAAGATGCTACTAAGATCAAATTAGGAATCAGGCTTTTATCCCACGTGATGGGGAGCACTGGGAAGCCTTTAAG
Organism: Uropsilus gracilis; assembly: GCA_004024945.1. Classification (NCBI taxonomy): domain Eukaryota; kingdom Metazoa; phylum Chordata; class Mammalia; order Eulipotyphla; family Talpidae; genus Uropsilus; species Uropsilus gracilis. The sequence continues at coordinate 4,096 of PVHY01011229.1, read as the reverse complement.
CAGAGCAGCAACGTCATCAGATTTCTATCTGACAAACATACTGAGGTAATGTGGTTGGAAAGTTGGCTGAGATCCACGTGAAACAGAAACCAATAAGATAAATTATACATTTGGCTAAATCTTTATACATTAATTTATCTAAAATTCACAACAATCTCATAATGTAGATGACAGTATAAATACTACCTTACAGAGATGAAATCTGAATTCAGGAAGGTATAGCAAGTAACCAAAGGCAGAGCTAGTAAGTAGACTAGACCTGTTTGGCTTCCAATCCAGTTCTTAACCCCAATGTTATACAGTACTGAGGAAGTAAGAGTGAAGGTAGAAACAAACAGACAGACTTCTGCAAATTAAGGAGAAATAAATAAAGGTATTTTGTAACTGACAGGGTGTTGTAGGGAAAGCAAGGAAGAAGTCCTGTAAGGATGAATTTCTGAAGGGAGTTAGAAAAAGGTCAGTTCTATAAAGCTGAATATGGAGCAGAGCTGTTGGGAAATGAAGATATGGGAAGTGCATGATAACAGTCAGTGAACTGATTAGAAGCCCAAAAGAAAGACCTGAATAGGAGACATGGATTTGAAAGTCTTCAGTCTGAGGTGATCATTGAAACCACCATGAGAATGAATTAGATAACATTCAAAAATGGGAGAAAAGAGGAATGAAATTAAGACTAAATGTCAACAGAAAAGATGGTCAGAAAAGGGTCACCTCCTGAACAAAGAAACCCTGGGGAGACGGTATGAGTCAGTGGGTTTGATATTGAGGGCAAGTAGACTAAATCACAGAGAATACACAAAGAGGTCAAGTAAGAGAAAGACAAAAGAGTGTCCATTTAATCTGGCAGTCCATGATTCTACTTTCTTAAATCTTAGAAAGTCAACATAAGGCAGCTCTCATCCCAGACTGTCCCCCCTGTGTCTCCAAGGCATCTTCTTTTTTAAATCATAATTATATATTTATATTACATGACTGTATTCCCCAGGGTTCTTCCACCACTATGGCATCACTTTTAGCAAACCTGTTCCTTTTGTATGCAGCTCTCTCTGTCCCCCTATAGTTGTGCAACTGCTTTCTCCTTTCCTTTTTCCTTTAAACCTGCCCTTTTTGGGTATGACATAGAAGTCAAGAAATGATTCTTTATTAAAAAGAAACAGTGTCTCCAGAGATAAAGTTCTGATTGACAGCAGGAGGATCTCCACATTTGTCAAGAAAGATTTATTCTATTTTCTCAACATTGAATAGTGTCCCTAACCTGAGACCTTCAGATGGAATCAAGAAGAGGAAGAAGAGGATGAAGGCAGCTCAGGTGAAGTGAGGTTGCCCAAAGGGAAGCAACAGATCATTCTGTTTTAGTTGAATATTTACACAGAAATTGTATTTTTTATTTTTATTTTTTATTTTTTTTTGAGACTAGATCTTGCTATGTTGATCGGGGTTGTCTTGAACCTGCAGACTCAAGTGATTCCTAACCTAAGGATCCCAAGTAACTAGGATTAATAAGCATGCATCACTGTGCCCAGCTTACATAGAATTTTTAAATGGAGACCAATACCTCAATCTAACTACTACTTTACAGGAAACATAGGACTAGAGGAACATGTTAAATAACACCAACCAGTCAATTCTGGATATGAGGATATTTCTGTTTTAAAAACCTTCAACCAAATAAATTATAATGAAAAGAAAGAGGGGAAACATAAAAGAACTTAACCAAAAAAGAGGGGCTGGGGGAAGGATGGGAAAAGGGAGCAAATAGAAGCAAATGCAGGTGTTGACCTTGTTTGCATTTAGATTCAGACAAACCAAACAAACCATGAGATAGTCAGAGGATCTGAACATTGACTGGATACTAGGTGATATTAAAAGATTATGATTTGGAATTGGTAATATTGGGAGAAAGTGTTTATTCTTTATAGAAAAACAATGAGATGCTTATATAAACACTAGTCTACAGAAACCCTAAGTAACTGATGTGGGGGGATGAGAGAGCACCAGGCAGGCATAAATAAGCAAACTGCAGGACAAGATGTGAAACTCTCCCAAGGTGAGGGGAGGCTCCTTCCCCCTCTGCTGGAACTAAGCAGGTGGTCCTCCAGGGGTCATCTGGGGGTGTTAGCCTTGGATTCAGGGAAGCACATGGGGCTCTCATTGTGAATGCACTTTCTAATCTGTACTTTTAAAATTGTATTCAAATAACCCCAATCTGTTATTGGACAATTGATTGCTTTTGTTGGAGGTCAATACTTACAGACTAAATAGTATGGGGTCTAGGATTTGCTTCAAAATAACCCAGTAGATGGTCCGGGAAAGAGAAACAGGGTGTTGGTCAAGCAAAATGGGTCATTACTTTTGCTGTTTAAACTGTGTGATGGATACACAGATTCACCAAGGAATTCCTCACTAAGGTATATATCTGAATTTCTCCATAACAAAGTCTTTTCAATGGGGAAAAAATAGATTATCAGGTAGTCTAGAAAAGAAAGTGAGACACCTACAAAATGTACCTGCCATAATGGGCAATGAAACCACATCAGGTGTTATATTGTTTACCTATATATATGTATTATTTAAAAGGAAGGTCCTGGATTATTGGTTCCTTCCCTCAAAACTATGTGACACATGAGTATAAACCTGAACTTTATGAGTCTAACTTTGAGTTATGAGTTAAAACATCTGTAGAAAAAAATAAGCACAGACAGCAAATATTGGTGGTGTTAGTGTGGTGATAATCCATCATTGCTATGTGTGGATACATATGTTTCCATTATTCAGAATCTGTTTGCAAAGGTAAGTGTTCCTTGAATATATGAATCTGTCTCTGTCCAAGTGTGGGTGAGTTTTGTGTATCCTGAGCACAGTCAGCAGAGGACATGATTTCTGAGATGAGAGAGTGACATGGATAAGACACCCCAAACACCACCTCTGGCGAGTGGGGTCTTTCAAGCATCTAAAAAATAAACGGGGAAAGCAATCCCAAGGATGTCAAATTGAGCGGGAAGATGGGATGTGAGGAGCATCTCACCTGTTCCTCCACATCTTGCTCAGTCAGAAGGATCTGATTTAAATCCAAGTTCTGGGGGAAATAGAGTGAATGGCAGACTTTTACTGCCCTTGACTGTTTGATGGAGAATCGCTTAAGGTGAATTGTCAAGGTCTGGGGCAGATGGGTCAACTTGAAGACCTGGAAAGGTAAAATCACTGTGGAGATGAAGTCTGAAAGGCACTTGAGTGGAGAGGTTCCAAGAGATTGCAAGAAACTCAAGGGCCGATGGTATGCTCTTCATTTGTTGACTCCCAGGAGCCCTCCCTGAGAAGGCAGGAGAGTTACGGAACCCAGGGGGTTAGTCTGCTGCAAGGAGCTCGCCTAACCCTCAGGAGAGACTCTTCCAGTTACTCTGGGCCTTCTCTTTTCCTTCAAAGGCTCAGTGCCACGCAGCGCCGTGTTGCCCATCTACACAGCTCAGGACCCCAGAGATGAGCCCGATGCAGTTCCCCAGCCCCAACATGGCAAGATTGCCGCAGGGCCTCCGTGAAGACTTTTTTTTAGGAAATCCACTAGGGACAACCCCCCAAGAAAAGCGTCTGGTTTCAGGGTCTGAGTACCTGTTTCGCCAAGGTGTTCTTCTCACAGTTCTTGCAGAAGAACTTGCTGCCACCTGATAACTCTTTGGGCTTGAAGAAACAGCGCAGGGCATCCTCCTGTACCAGGACGAGAAAGCAGCGGGATTCATACTCCTCACTAGACCACCCGCGCCCCGCAGATGGCGACTCAAGTTCTTCTGGTTGTTTCCGCGCCCCCTAGTGCCTACCCTAAGGAGGCGCACAGAGTAGGATTTCAAAAAAATACCTACTGATTGGAGGGAGACGACAGGAGGGCACTTTTTTTTTTTAAATTTTAACTATTTTTATTTTTTTTTAACCCATATAATGTGACTTTATTTATTTTTTTGATGACTTTTTTCACCTTTATTTATTTTAATTCATTTTATTGATTTGTCACAATTGTGCATTAATTGATCCTTCCTCCTCCCTCCATATCCCCCTCTGTATCCCCCTTCCTCCTCCCTCCATATCCCCCTTCTGTATCCCCCCT